>JAOTRR010000001.1:15481043-15507108 GCA_028570945.1 Gogo arcuatus
CTTTTCATTTTTAATAAAAGGAATATTTTAGTTAATAGGCGGTTATATTTTACTCCAACCTTTACAAATGTGGCTAAATAATTGTTGGTTAAGAAAGTGAATTTTGTATTTAACAAAAGGAATATTTAAGTTGATAAAGAATAGGAAAATAAATATTGCAATTTTTTGGTAATAAAATTTCCTTCATTTAATTTTTTTTTCTAAATATTGTGGCAAAATCGAATCGTGAACCCAATATCATGAACTGAATCACATCATGAACTGAGTGAATCGTTCCATGCCTACCTTTACCCTCATTAAAAAAATTCCTGTAACTATAAATATGCATGAATATGCAAATTAGAAATGTCATTTCTTTATTTAACAGCAGCGAAATCTATCGATATACAACACACCCACAATTTTGTCACGACCCTAGCTAACCAAGTGTTCGGGCTCTACGTTTCCAGCCCCATAATTCTCTCATCAATGGCATTTCAGAAAACACACAACTCTGATACGAAAGAACTGTTGAATTCTCGAATCTGATTGGTCAGAAGGTGTGGCGTTGAGTCATTTTCTAGAACAGCAGCTATGACTGTGGTGCAGCTGCAAATCACAGGTTTACATTAAATTCACTCGTTAATACTATCATTTCTATAGTAACAGCTTGTTCGCAGGGACTTTCATCACATACTTTAAATCTGGGAATAAACAGATTTATTTTAAGATCATCAATAAATGCATACATTTTGCTCTGGTGACAGAAAAAAGGGAGGCCACAACATTAAATGCAACTATAAAAAAATTACATGTTGGCAAATTGCTGTGGTATAACAGGAATAAGACACTTTGGGCTGTGCGCTTATAGGAAAATAATCAACTGCAGGGTAACAGTCACTCTACTTTTACTTGTCTGGATGCATCACACCACTGGGTCATTGATTGTTTTGCTAAAACAGCATGCCATGGTGTGTTTTATTCCTTACATGTCTCCGTTTAACTCGAGTACATTAACAACTCCCCCCCCCCCCCCAGTACAGATAAATTTAAGCACCGAGTAAAAACTGAGCCTGATGATCTCTTGGAACATTAATAAGGTTGAGTGACAGCATCAGGGAATACAATTAAGACACAGTTTATTAGAATTGTATCCTTCCTGGTTTATATCCCAGTGTGGTTGAATTCTCGGAATCTGATCTGTCGGAAGGTGGTTTTTTTTTTTGTTTGTTTGTTTTTTTGCGTGTAACTGCACAGCTTGGACAGCAGTTCTGGCTGTAACGTGACCGATAGGTTAATATTAACACGTACATTCTGATACGTTATTGTTTCTATAGCAACAACTCACACACAGGGACTTGTACAATGGACACTCCACATAATCCAAGACTAATAATAACCTGATTAAAACAACATGTTCGTTAACAAGGTAAAATGTATAATCGTTGATATGGTGACATTTAATTCAAATGTTTATAGACGGTGTCTTTAGCATCAGCGCTTTGTAACAGTCACGGTGCTTTGTAAAGTTTCCCAGCATAGGAAAGTTTTCAGATGGAGTTGTGTACGCTTTCCAGTTCCTCTGCAAAATGACAAGCTGCTATAATGTAAGTGATAACAGGGACTAACTTGTCTCTTGGACATTAAATCTAACTATAAACTGTTAAAATGTATGCTGTGTTGCTCAGTAACACAATAAAAATCATAACTGTTGGCAAATTGCTGTTGTATAAGTGGAAAAACACACTCCAGACTATACTATTATATGAAAACAAGTGCTATTCTTCACTTATTTGAGACTCCGTTCTGTAGCCCTCACCAGAGTAACTGATTAACATATAGAAAATGCCACTGAGAAAATCTGACTAGTGAAACACACACGATGCACTCCGTAATCATAATCATTCCTTCTGTAAACAAAATGATCAGCAAGTCAAATTCAATGCGAGATCTACAGCATACAAATCAGGATCGGGTCCACTTGCAAATCAGCGCATGAGAATTCCACGTGAACACGTACAGGGAGTGCTCGAGTGACGGCAGAGATCAATCACATCAACAGTAACAATCAGAATCAAACACCACAGCACAGAACCTTCCAGAAAGGGAGATGTAATCCTTATAATGCAGAATATTTGAACTTGATTGATGTAGTGTCATGTAGGGTGATGATGGACGTTTGTTCACTCACAATAATGCAGCCTTCTATCCGCATGTTGATCTGCTCATAAAGCCACACCTGGATACGGGATCGCTGAGAGGAAGAAAATGACAGTCATGTCATCTAACGTCAATAACAATACTTTTCATACTTTTTATACAAGGATAACCCCCACCACAACAAGTAATCCTGGTTTTGGGACGAGATTAATAATCTGCACAAGAGCAAAAATATTATATAGACGTATCTTGAGAGGATTCAAAGTAGTCTTGGACAAACATTACATGCAAAAGAGCAATGTGAAAGAATGAATCAGTAAATAAAAATGTAATACTTACATTCTGTAGATACCTGAAAATAAGGTTCTGGGATGATAAAGTCAAGGCAAAGCTACAAGAACTAGCTGGATATATGAGGGGGGAAATAAAAGACGTACTTAAGAGCTATGTGCAAATACATCTTCTTGTCTCAATCAGTGATGGGAATTTTGACTCGTTTCAGTGAGTCGGATCATTCAATTTGGCTCACCAATAAGAGTCGACTCTTTTGCCCCCCAATCGGATCAATGATATTTTTTTCTAAACCAGACAGTTTGAGGAAAATTGGCAAATGATGACACTTCTTTGCCTAATAGTGGGTGAAATACATTCATGAAACCTTTAAAAAAAAAAAAGCCCTACTCATATATGCGAATCAATGTTCATCTAAAAGAGCCGAATCAAAGAATCGAATCATTTGAGAAGAATCGATTCACACATCACATTACTAGTCTCAACAAATGGGCCACAAACATTAGCAAGTAAGATTTAAAATGGACATTATATGTAAATGGGACTCAAATTTGGAAATTTATATAAAATCGCGCTAAATTAAATGTTATTAATAAACATTATTACGAAGATGTGGGGAAAAAATGCAAGAATGACAGCAACACTCACTCTCTCTCTCTCTCACATACACACAAACCAAAAGCAGCTTTGATATGTACACACCACATAAACGTGTAACAAAATACGCAAATAAAGATCAAAACTCGTATTTTCGTACTACGTCTATTAGCTAACAATACAAACAGCTAAATTTGCGAGTTGTTTAGCTAAATGAATGAGTTTGGTCGCTATGCTAACCGGCTAACAACAGGAAAGGATACAATAGGTTGCACCATAACCTTCTGGACTTTCTGTCCTTGTCCTCTGTACGCCATTATTTAGAAATTATTTAGAAATAAATTCTGTATGTTCTTCTTTAAACGTTAAGAATTCGAAAGAATTGTAAAACTTTCGCCGCGTTAAACGAACTCTTCACGTTGGTCAAGACGACAAAGGCCGCGCACCGGAAGTAGAATTACGTTTTTTAGATAATCATGTGTTCTAAAATGGCACAGCGCCGCGTGCGTCCGGGAGGCGTTCATAAGGCTACATAACACCTATAAAAGCCCTTTATAACAACCACCAGTAGCGTGGATCAGTACAGGGTGTGGGTTATACCCCGGTCTCATCGCCTTTACTGACTTAAACCTACTTAAAAAAAAAAAAAGACTTATTAATAAAGATTGCTTTTGTCAAGTTCAAGGGCACATTGATTGTGGTGCCACTGAGCCCTTGGAACTGTTAAAAATTACATTTCAACACAACCTCGATCTCGCTACTCTTATCTTCATGATATCTTGTTGTATTAGATGTTTGTACGTGGTGATCATTTGTTATGCCTCCACCACTGAGTGAAAGAAGCATTATGTTTTCGTGTTGTCCGTCTGTCCGTCTGTCTGTCCGCCAGTCTGTCCGAAATTCTCATTAGCGCAATGTCTCAAGAATGACTGGTTGAATGTTTGCTGGATTTATATGGTATTATCATTGTAACCATCAGATGAACTGATTAGGTTTTGTAATTGGTCCAAACCAGATCAAGGTCACAGCAAGGTAAAATGTCTGCAATAGATTTTCTTCAATAGCTTCCTCCAAGTTGAAGTATATTGTAAGGGTATTTCTAGCATACAAATTAGTAACAAGAAGGATGACTTGTCTGTGGTAGAGGCATCCTTGGCAAACAGAGTTTGACTTGTTTGTTTGTTGTATAATGGCAGGATCAGACTACATGAATTCAGCCTCATTTTGACATGATTTTGTTGTGGCCAACAAACCTCCAGCATTGGGCCTGAATATGAATGTCAGGAATGACGAACAGGCCTTGTGGTGTGACATAATCAAAGAACAGTGATGTGATGTCTGGGACACCTCATGACACCCCGATGAAAAGTCTAGCATGTCAGAATTGTTTGTATTTTCTTGCCTAGTTTGACGACTCCTATGACATGTTCCTTGACGTTCCTTCTGTAGCCATAATTGACAATTTCTTGACCCTCCTCCCCGACAACATGCAAGGACTTGTAGTGTTACCAGTGTCCCAACCAAGACATGGCAAGAGTTTATGGCACTATGATTGTCTAATCTGACATGGAGACCATCCTGAAAGACAAAAATATTGTGTAGTCTGATCCTGGCATAAGATGTTTGTAGCTGTTTGTAAATGATGAGTAATTGTTCATTTGTTGTTTGTTACTTGTTATACTTGCATAAAGTGACTTTGAGTCTGAGAAAGTCTCACTATAAATTAAACCTCTTCTCCTTCTTTTTCTTCTTATTATTGAGTTTGTATAGCATTATTAAAACACAATTTCAAAGAGCATGTATGTCCTTTTCTATATGCATTTTTCAGATATACGAAAGGTATGTTATTATTTTAAAAACTGATATTTGTAAGTAGACAAAAAAAAAAAAGATTCCAGTTGAGGGAAGTGTTAATGAGGCATTGTGTGTGTGTGTGTGTGTGTGTGTGTGTGTGTGTGTGTGAGACTATACAAACATGTGCTTTACAAATACAAGTGCATGTCTAGCTTTACCAGATTACCAAAGTCATACCAGATTTGCAGGTTTGTACTTTTGAAGATAAATTATAATGCACATTTGGGTGTTACTAGACACCTTATGCACATTATTAAAACAATTTTAGGCAAGTAGGAAATTTGGGGGTTTGTTATAATCCAACTCAACCCAATGCCCCAATTTTGCTGACTTGATTTTTTTTTAAATGAAACAGATGTCAATTTACAAAGAGATGACAAATTACCAGTAGTAGGGGATAATAAATCATTTATAACTACATGATTTATAAAAGAAAAACTTTATATATTATATAAAGAATATCTAATATAAAAAATACTTTACATTATATTAGGCTTTTCATTATATTAGCAATCTAATGCTTATTACTGAGGCATTACGTAAAAGTATCAGGTATAAAGATCAAATTTGGGTATCACTGTGAAAAATATGTATTTGGATGTGTAATATATTAATTTAATCCTAATTTTAAAATGTATATATTATATTAAATATATATATATAATATAACTAATAACGTATATTGTATTAGACCTTTAGTTACCAATCTAAAATGTGTTTATTTGTGAGGCAAATTATGTTAGCAAAAGATCAAATTTGGGTGGCATTATGAAATATTTACACTTGTATATATTATTTACCCAATTAAAATGATAATATTCACAATGCATACAATATATTTATACGATAAATTAGCATATTACATCGAATAACAGAGAGAATAAAATAAAATAGAGTAATATAACCAACTTGTTTAGTCGCTAGCAAAGAAGTGCGCACACGTTGGTGACGAAGTACGTAGACACTGGTGACGATGTACGCACGTTGCTTGTTGGTCAGTGTGTCAGTTCTGTTGTTATAAAGACGCTCCGAGGTGAGTACAGTGAAACATTGAAAATAAATACAGCGTTGAAATAATTTGATAAAAATAGATGTATTGCGCTTCTGATATTACTGCACTAAAAAACGTAACCGGAAAAACAAACAAACAAACAAACAAACAAACCAAACAAATCTGCTAAGCTACTTTAGCCAGCTAGCTAATGAGCTAGTTTTAGCTAGTTGAGTTACGGTGGTTAGCATACGCCGGTTAGTGTACACGTTAAATACATATTTAAGCAACTCAGCATTGCGTACATTTATTACAGGTTTTATTTGTGGTTTTTACACGGTCTGTATGACGTAACACTGTGGAATATTTATTATTAAGTTAGATAGCTATGCTAAAATGGCTAGTAACCGGCTACAGTTCATTCTCTCCATTCAGTGATGCGTATAAAACAAACTAGTGCTCACACTAATTCCGCCAGTAATTACATAAATAAACTTTATTCTGATCTACATTATAATGTGTATGTCTTATTCCAGCATGTTAAATTTATAAAAGTGCTGCATCAGTGCCTATGAGTGGACAATGACAGCAGATGTTCAGACACTCAGATGTTTTTGTTACATTACTGTAGTCAGAGACTGTGAGTTTCCTCCTGTACTGATTAATTCATTTATTTGGGTAAAAGAAAGCTAGTTTATAATCAAAACCATGAATGCCATCAAACTAGTGTTAATTCAGATTGTTATGTAGACATATCTATAGGTTAGGGGTTTTCTAAATAAATAATCTCAAAACCCCATAGTACAGATTTATTTCAGTTTTCTAAACTTTTCAAATATTCCGCTCATTATTAACAAGTATGAAATGATATTTTTGGCTGTTTATTCAAGCCGTAGAGCTTTGTATTCCAGTCGATTCATGTGGTCAGTTAAACAGGGTTCATTCATCTTCAGTACACAAGAAACGAGATGGGAATACAGCCTGGATCGGATGCCAGGGCATTATGCACATACACATTGACACCTAGGGGCAATTTAGAACAGCTAATCCACCTACCGTAATGTTTTTGAGAGGTGGGAGGAAACCGGAGAACCTGGAGGAACCTACATGGATACAGGAGAACATGTGAGATTTCACAGAGACAGTAACTCGAGCTCCGGATCGAACCTGGGAACACTGAGGAGGCAATGCTAATGACTAATAACTATAGTAACTCATTAATGAACATAATACCTTTTGATAATGTTGGGTTGTGATTTTCATCACTGAAAGACAACAAAAATCGCAGACCTCTGTGATTTTCCATTTTGTGGCCCAACTGTAGTATAACATCAGCTCCGGGTGTTGAAGCTTTTCACTGGTGCTGTATTTCTTTTTCTCATCAGGGACTCAGGATGCTGCGATTACGGTGCAAGGCCAAGAACGGGACTCATCTTATGCAAGGCCTGACGCACCAGTCCTGTGTTCAGGAGCTGAAAGACAAGGTGGAAGAGCTGACAGGAATACCATGCGATGTGCAAAAGATTATGGTGGGCTACCCACCCTCGAGCCTGGATCTCCAGAACGGAGACGCACATCTGAAAGATTACCCTATAAAATCAGGTGAGGAGGTTTAGAGCAGGGGTGGGGGGGGGAAAAACACACACACACACACACACAGAGCCTGGTAATGTTTCTAATCAGGCTCACCAAATGAAATTAGAATATTGTGTTCAGAATTAAAACAGTTTTGTGAACCTTAATTGAATTGAAAGATTAAAAAAAAAAGAGCTAGTCTCTGTTTTTCCACTAGGGGGCAATATAGAAATGTAATATACAGTATGAACTTGTATTGACTTGACCAATCACCTGCACAAGCGTAACACTACTGAGATAGCATCCACGGGAGGTACAGCTGCACGTAAGTCGTGTCTTCAGTGTCCTTTTCCTGTCTGTATGTTCTCATGGTTCCTGAATTCTCTCCTAGGAGACACGTTGATTGTAGAGGAGGAAAAAAACAAGCCTAAAGTCACAATGCCGAAACCCCTGCTCTTGGACTGTACACCTGTGCTGGAGCGTCGCACTGTACCCGCTGACAACTCGTGTCTGTTCACCAGTGTTAATTACGTGGTAGAGGGAGGTGTGTATAACGCGGCCTGTGCACCCGACATGCGCCAGCTCATTGCCCACATCGTAGCCAGCGACCCCACTGCGTACTCCGAGGCCGTGCTGGGGAAAAGCAACGAGGACTACTGTGCTTGGATCCGCCGCAGCGACACGTGGGGTGGCGCCATCGAGCTCTCCATCCTGTCTAAGTTCTACCAGTGCGAGATCTGTGTGGTTGACACGCAGACAGTTCGCGTGGACCGCTTCGGCGAGGACGCCGGCTACGGCAAGCGCGTACTGCTTATCTACGACGGCATCCACTATGACCCGCTGCAGATGCTCGTGCCTGGGACAGACTGCCCGCCGCAGACCATCTTCTCCACTTCTGACGATGTCATCCTGGCGCAGGCGCTTGAGCTGGCTGACGAGGCGCGCCGCAAACGCCAGTACACGGACGTGAACCGATTCACGCTGCGCTGCATGACATGTCAGACTGGTCTGGTGGGACAAAAAGAGGCGAGGGAACACGCCAAGGAGACGGGCCACACCAATTTCGGCGAGGTTTAAAACTCGGCTGCTCACAAATGTGTCTGTTACCACAGTGCTACATGTTCTCATGATTTCACAGCTGTGTCTCAGTGCCGTTCTCTACCTCACGTTATTCTGATCCCCCCTCCCTTTCAGTATTGCAGCTATGGATATGGACATTGGGTATTGACCTTCTTACGTTTGAAGCGTTAATTTTGTGTGTGTGTGTGTGTGTGTGTGTGTGTGCAATCACAGTATTGTAATAACATTTTTTAAAATTTATTAGTAGCCGTTGAGTCTAATTGACTGAGCCTCGATCCAAACCAAAACTTAAGGGTGCTTTCACATATGCAGTGTTTAGTCCGTTTGAATCAAACCCTGGTGTGATTTCCTCTTTGGTGCAGTTCGTTTGCGCAGGTGAGAACACAGCAATCACACTCGGGTGAGGACCAAAACAACCGGTCTGAGGGCGTCTGAGTGAGGTGGACTCGCTATGGTTCCAGGCAAACTCTAGCAGGATTCGATCCTGAATCGAGTTAAATCCAGGAAGTGAAACAAGCCGTGCGCCGTGTGTTTTGAGTTACAGATGACGGTTTTTCTGTAGATGCAAGCTGCTAAAATGAGCCGAGAGGAGCAAACTGAGCCAAAGGACAGAGCTGTAGTGCTGCAGAAATGTGACGTGATGGGTTCTGGACAATATAAACAGTGGATGCGATACACAAAATGTCTAGTGATGTATTGAAAGCGCCTCGGTGTTCTCTGTGCTCGGGAGATTATTATGATTTTTACGCAGACTTGGAAAAGGGCTTGCTTACTTTATTGTGTCAAGACACACATGACGTTTTAGCCCTAAAACCCCCCTTCGCCAACATTTTTTTTTCCCTTTTTTTTTTTTTGTTGTTTCAAGTATCCATTTCACTCTGATTCAATCTCGGACCAGACAACTGCCAGCAACCTCATCGCGCTCGTCATCTCGTAGACGGCCGACTAGCCGAGCCAAGTCTCCGCTGTAACAACAGTTCAACCGCAATCAATCGTTTACCTGCATTGCATTCTGGGACTTTTTGCACCAGCAAATTAGCACCAGAATCACTGAACTCATGACAAATATTTCACGTTTACTGTGTTTCAGGGTGAAATGGTGTACACAGTGTTCAGTGTGATGCTCTCAAGCTGCAGTGTTTTTAAGAAACGCAGCTCAGAGCACTTCAGTCCAGTTTTGGTATTGGATCAGTACTTCCCTAACATTTTCAGAACAATCGATGGCACTACATTGTCTTAAATATTATGCTCAATATTAACTGTTACTTGAAGTGCTTGCGGAGGTGTACGATGGCGAACACAGTTCTGTATTTGCTCTTATCTGAGCTTCTCATTTGAAGTATTTGTTAAACTTCAGCTGTAATGAGAGTTCAGGTCTTCATGTTTGTTTGTAGAGATAACGGTGCTGATGGTAGACACATTAAATTGCGTAGTGGTGTGCATTTCTGTTAACGGCATATGCAAAACACGTTGCAACTTGGCTATGAAGTTGTTTTTTTAGCGAATGCAGTGGCAGTGAGTTGTTTTTTTGTTTTTTTCCTCAGTGGAGAATTATCATATCATATTTTACTGAAACACTGGGACAAACATCACTCGATAACTTACCTGAGTAGTACACTAAGTAGTACAAGTGGATGAACTGTATATGGAATGTATTCCAGTTATACAAACTCAGTAAGTACATTTACAGTCAGGTACTGTCTACACACTACAAAGCTTTCTAAGTTATTTTACAGTTTTAATTTTACAAAATTGTTCCACTGTGAGGCCAAAGGAAATCTGTTTATATCATTAAACTTTGCTTTTCATTTCTTTTTTTTGGTCAGATTGGGGAAATAGTATGATCCAAGCAATGTTTGTGTTATTAATGTGAAATTAAAACTTCATTACTAAGTAAGATGTGAGTGGGTGAGAAACTGCATGATAAAGTGGTGAAACCAGAAATAAAGGTTACATTAAGGCATCACGTTGTTCGACTGAAGACGCAAGAAGATTTCCACAACATTCATTACTTCTGGTGGTGTGTTGTTTTTTTCCCTACTAACGCACTAATACATTTCTGATTTAACAGCTGTTCACAATTCAAACGAATTCAGGTGATTTTTATTTGTATAGCACTTTTAACATTAGATATTTTACCACAGCACTGAAATTTTGATTCTGATTGGTCAGAATGGCTGTAAATCACAGGTTTATATAAATGCGCTCGTTCTAATACGTTATCGTTAAATGGGTGTAATTGTTGATATGGTGAAGTTTTACGAGGAGTTTTTATTTAACGTTAATGGAAGGAGTCTTCAGTGTCAGCGCTTTGTAACAGTACGTTTTCCACTCAGGGAAGTCTTCACGAGAGAGACGTTTATGTTTGGCAGTTTCTTGGTGATGTGTCAAGCTGAGTTTTCTGGCTTATTAACTTCGAGAGAGAAAGAAGAGAATCTGGCGAGGGAACGAAGTGACTGTTTGTAGCTGCTATAATGTAAGTGATAACTGGAGCTAACTTCTTTCACAGACATTCCACAACATGAAATGTAACTATAACAGATAATAAAGAACTGTTAGTGTTGGGGAATTGCTGTGGTGTAAGAGGAATAAAACATTTCTGGATGTGGTGTTCTAGGAAAGTAATCCACTTTGTGTCTGTCTACAACACCCCAATCCTATCACTGATTATTTTCTAATAACAGCACAACCCCTAAAGTTTTATTACTTATCCTAAAGCAGCTACACAAATAGGTCCTGGTCTATTATCTCCATAATGAACGAACCAAAGGCAACACTGAAAATAAAAAAACTCCCTCAGAGGACTTAAGAAAGAGGAATCGAATCAAAAAGGAATCGACTCAACAGGGAATCGAACCTCTTCTACTTAAAAACATGCTAGCTTCCTAAAACTCTCCATGCCCATTAACCATCAGACCTGCAACTTAATCTAAAAGAAGAGATGTTTGCAAAAAAAGATTCACAGTAAAAAGTGAGAAATAACACACAGTGACGCTGATTCGTTCACGAACAATTCGGCTCCTTTGATTCGGTTCTTAGAGGGGGGTATTTTAAAATGAACACTGGGAGTCGACACGCATTTCTAAAGAGAAGTTTTTATTCTGTAATTGATATATTAGCCTACAGATTGTTAAATAGTTACACGCTCACTAAAACGTATTATTTGTGAAAGCTGGAAGTTCTGGAGAAAGATCCGTTTGGGAGACCGAAGAGTCGACTCCCTACTTCCTCAATAAAATGAGTAATATATTCGATTCATTAGTAGTACACTCGATTTGTGAGCTCGCCTTTGGAGAGGGCGCGGTTTCCTAAACGGTGATTGGTTGTTGTTACCTGGGGGGCTGCATTCTGATTGGTTGTCGGTAGTCCCACCTGTTGCAGGGCGATTTATATTGGTTTATGGGTTCAAAGTGCACACACACACACACGGTTAGTGGCTTAGACACTGGATTACCTGTGGTGTTCTTCAGGACAGGTAAATTACACACACACACAGATTTACTTCTAAATCTCTCTAAAAAAAAGGATGACCGTGAAATGACATTAAGGTACGTTTTTTCTATTAGTCCTATTATATCCTATAATGGCCGCGGACTAACAGATTTGCGTTTGCGAACGAATCGGCTCTTTGATTCGACTCTTTTCAATTAAACGTGGGAGTCGATTCGCATATCTGAAAAGCAGTTTCCCCCCTGTAAATAAATAATGTTAGCATACAAATAGCCATATACGCTAGTTACACTTTCACTCATTGTACATTAATCGTTAATTTAAAAAAAACCGTATGAAATCTTAATTTGGAAGTGCTGGAGAAAGTGCCATTTAGGAGCCGAGTCTTCTTGTTGAGTTAAACAAATGAATTTGACTCGCTGAAAGGAGCCGGTTTTCCCATCACTAATACTAAAAAGTGTTTAGCTCATTATAGTACAACAGACCTTGCATTCTAATATCTATCATATCCTAACTATTGTAAATGTAAATAATGTTTAAAAAAAACTTAAATTATAATAGTTATTTAGCAAAATAAGTGATCTTTACCAATATTCAGTGTGGAAATAGCCTAGTGTACAGAGTACAGTTTTACTTTCATTATGAGTCTTATAAAAAGTCACATATTAAGTTATTCATCTGAAGATTTGATAGACTTACAATTTAGGAAAGTAAATAGAAAAAGGATGTATCATTAAAATAATAATAAAAAATAAACAGTACTACTTAAATAGTTATTTGGTAAATCAGGTGATCAGCTTGAGGGAGCAGCACTGATTAGATCAGATCAGATCAGATCAGCTCTCTGGTGTAACCCAATTCACTGGTGTGACTTGTTTAATGATATGGACTTTGTAAAGTAAGCTTTGTGGAGTAATAAACTACACAAATAAGCTTTTCACTGGAATGACTGTAATGTCACATTCAAATAGAAGGAAGTGGAGTTTCACATGCAGATCAAACTGATGTGCAAATGCATGAACTATAGAGAGGCAGGATGATTTGGGGGGGGAGGTAAATAAATAAATACATACATACACACACACACCCCCTGCTGAAACTAATCCACTCACACCAGTACCACACACACTACCATATCAGTGTCATGGTGCTTCTACGGTGAGCAAACTCGCATATAATCCATTTTCTCTACCATTTATGCTGAACATGGTCCCACATGTTGCTTTACTATATGTTAAGATATTAATAATAAAAAAATCTAATTCATATTTTATATACACTATACATTACATGTGATGCCAGTCTACATATCTGAAGAACAATCTCACATTGTAATAGTTTCTGCTTCTGCATTTATAATTATAAGATACAGTTCAACGATCAGCACAACTTCATGATAAGGCCAAACCAGCATTTACACTACCATACCAAGCGGCAACATGAAGAGATGGGCGCAAAGACACACAGACAGTACCAATAGCTGTGACAGAATCATCAGCTTCAACTCTCGAGCTGTGAGTCTAACTTCTTTTCCTAAATTCGACTCAATCCAATTTAATTTGAGTTGATTTTGCATGAACACACTAATGTATTACTTTTTTTTTTAGCCAGATGTGATGATAAATATTGTATATGTATGTTATATACATTGATGGTAAAATTATAGTGATACAAATGTAATTTTTGTGATCTGTGACTCTCCTGTGACAGCTCTAAATCCCCATTTATTTGTTCCTGTTGCTCTTTAAAGCATAAAATGACAGGTAAATAAAAGACAAGCAAACTGTGTGGTTAATGATTCGTAAAAATATCACATGATAATCGTACAGATAAAATTTGTGTTACAAGTCAGGGTAGAGATTTATGAACTCGAAACCAGACTCTCAGACTACAGCTGCAGAATTATCATAATTCAAGAGACTTCTCAAAAGCTACTGTAGAAAGAAATAATAAATAAAGTTTACTTTAACAAAAATCCCTCTCATTACACATTTTTGTTTATTTAAAGTATTTTCAAAAATATAGCCACCCCTAAAATAATGTCCATAAATGGGCCAGTAGCAAATATTAATTGTGAGGGGTGCCAATAATTTTGAAAGCAGCGTGGAAAAAAAATGCACTAAAACCCCCTTTATTGTCTGAACATGTATTACAAATAAAGCTATACACCGTTCCTATACATTTAAGCTTTGTGCACGTAATTAATCATTTTCTTAAGGGTGCCAATACTTCTGGAGTTGACTTTATTGTTTTGTACCTCACTGATTTTGCACTTTGTGTCCTGTCTTACACTGTGCTCATGTATTATTTTATGGAGAAGTTAATCTCACTACCACTATATGCGCGTATCTGGACAGGAGGACAATAAAAATATTTCACTTGCCTTGTTCCTGGGCTGTGGTGCTTATCTTTCACTGTGTGTGTGTGTGTGTGTGTGTGTGTGTGTGTGTTTTGCAGAGTGATGTTAGCTTACAGCATCTCTCTGCAGAAGAGAAGGCTTGTCTAACATTTTTGGAGGAGACCATCAAGTCCACAGTTACAGAGGACAGTGCTCTGTCTAGGGATGACGCTCAATCTTCTGGAAACACGATTAGCAAAAGCCATCACATCACATGTGGCGTTTATCAGGACAGGTACGTTTCTGTTGAGGTTTACTGCACGTCTGGTCACTAGTACTAGCAACACTAGCAAAGCTGTTGTTGGCAATTACCGCTTCAAGACGTCTATGGTAAGAAGTAAATTGCTTTTTCCTCTTAGGAAATCATCTCTGATTCCACAAGTTTACGAGATTCCCTCTGATGGAATCGCACTTTCAAAATCTTCCATAAATTTTTAATGGATTCGAGTCAGGAGATTGGCTCGGCCATGCAAGGTCTTCTTGAGTTATCTTGGCTGTATGTTTGGGGTCGTTGTCTTGTTGAAACCTTCCTCTTCACTCTAGATTAATTTCTTCACCGATAAGATTAAATTCTCCTTTAATACTATACCCTGGTACATCTCTCCATTCATGCTTCTTTCGATGATGCTCCCACCTCCATACTTCACTGTAGGTATGGTGTTCTCAGGATCATATGAACCATCCTTCTTTCTCCAAATATGACCCGCTGAATTTTTGCCGAATGGTTACTTTTAGTTTCGTCTGACCAGAGTATATTGTTCCAAAGGATTTGTGATTTGATTTTAGATGTGCATCTCTGTGCCTATAAGAGCATAGATGACTACGGTGCAGTTCATTGCTTATTGTTCTCTGTGTAACTGTTGTTCCTGCTGCTTTTAGGTCATCCTGCAACTCTTTTCCAGTGACTGATAGCTTGGACGATCTCTCTGCAGAAGAGAAGGCTTGTCTCAAGTTTTTAGAGGAAACTATCGATTCCATAGAGGATGGTGGTCTGTCCACTGATGACACTGAAAGTCTTCCAGAGTCAAGGAACACTATTGTCAAAAAACATCACATTAATCAAATAAAGAAATACCTGGTTCCTACACCTTTTGTCCAGGCAACCGGCAATGGTAATGTCCCTCCCAAACAAGGAATGGCATCTCCCAAGGAAAAACCACCACCTAATAAGGACAATAGCCCTGAGAATGATCAACCATCATCTGACGATGCATCCTACTGGCAGTCTTTGTCCTGTGACAGTCTGGTGGAGCTATGCAAGAATGTCTCCATGATAAAAACCTCAGTTGACAAGCAACCTTCTACACAGGGTGACCAGATATATTCTAAAACCCCCCAGAATGTTTCAGAAAGCGGTTGCAGTAAACCCAATCCTCCAGCCATAGCCCCCAAGCCCAAGAAGATACCTTCCCATGTAGCCATTGTGAATAAAGAAACCACCATAGCCAATCCATCCTCAAATCTGCAATGCTTAAGTCCTAAAAATTGTGGTTTGATTAGACCAGACAAGGCCAAGCTGGAGGCGTTATCTAAACTAGGCCTACTAAAGGAGGATGTAATACCTGAAAACAAACAAGGGTTGGATGCTCCATTGTCAAGCTCCTTTCCAGCCTGGTCTCAGAAGAACCGAGAGAAATCTGGAATGAATTTGGAGAGCAGTGTGTCCAACGATGAGCAACTAGCACTCCAAAAGCTATCACAGGCCCTAAGCTTAAGCCTACCAATGGCTCCTGATGTAGATGAGGACCGCCGATGGGCTCTAAGAAAACTAGGATTGCTTAAAGACTAAATATTACTAAAGAGTCAACTCCAGAATTATTGGCACCCTTTGTGGATTATATAAGATAAATAACACAGACAATTAGACATATTTAGATGCTGTAGAGCTTTGTTGTAATAATGATTGGCACCCTACAATTGATTTTTGGTGCTGCCTCCTGTAAAGAGACACTTGTAGAAGAGCTTGGACACTTGTAGAGGATCTTGGAGAGAACCGTGGATGCCCCTTCAATTCAGACCACAGGTTTTCCACATGGTTTGAGTCTAGAGACTGAGATGGTCATTACAAAACTGATTTTATGTTCGTGCAACCCTTTCTGCATTGACTTAATGTCTAGGGTCATTATCTTGTTAGAAGCTCTATGGAAGCTCTATCTATGGACAAGGTTTAACCTCCTGGAAGAGGCAAACTATCCTGGTACTTAGACTATATAATGCCATCATTCTGCATGAGTCCCTGAAACAAAACTGATACACCACCATTTTGAGATTTTGGGTGCTTTTTCATGAATGCAGGATCCATTTTTCATCAAATATTTATGCCACAAAGTTTGATGTTAATGTCATTTGACCTCAATGATTCCAGTTGTAGCTCCAATGGGTGTTGGAAAGGGCTTTTTCTGTACAACCTTTCCAAACAGCTTGGTGTATGATCTACTCTCAATGACAATCCCAAGAGTCAAGCCATCTAATAGTGATATTTTGGGAAAATTTGTGTATTTCGTACAATCATTTCTGACCATTCTTTTGAAGGGTACCAATAATTCTGGTGCTGAGTTTATGGATTTGAGAGACCAACAGTATACGCAACAGGTAGTGAAAATGTATTGTAATAGCATCCATTTGCCTTCGATACAATAACAATGACTTCTTCAACAACATCTTTTTCTCTTGAGGGCCAGAATCAAGCCTCAGATTTGTTAGTGTTTTCCCACAGGAACGAATCCATTCATGCAGTTTGAAAAACTGAATACTGTGAAAGTATTCTATAATGATGAGTTTATAAACTACATTTTAAACTGCACTTTTCACAGTTTGTACTTTAATAATACATTCGATTTTGACAGTGAGACAAATGTCAGTGCAATGATAAATAGTATAATCACTCGTTTATGGACAGCAAAATACTAGTGCAAGGCCATGAAAATAGGTAGCTGATATTAGAAACTAATAGCTAACTTTTCACATATACAAAAATGACATTTTCATCAGTCAAAGTCATGAAAGAAGGCAAGAGGACTGAGATCACAGTCTATAATAACAGCCTACAAAAATACTAGTCAGTTTTTTGAATTCTCAAATCTGATTTGTCAGAAGGTGATTCATTTTCTATAAGCACATGGCTATGAATTACTTATGGCCGAAAGGCAAATCACAGGTTTATACTGTATTAATGCTCTCATTCTAATATTCTTTTTGTTTCTATAGAAAGTGCTTACACAGGGATTTGTATGGCCTGCATAATTTAAGTCCAACAATAAATATTATTATTATTATTATTAAAAATTGAAAAATGTCCTGGTGAAGTTTTCTGTAAGGTGATGTTTATTTAACATTTATGGAAACAGTCTTCAGTATCAGCTCTTCGTAACAGTCAGAGATAAAGCCGTAACTTTAAGCTTGCCTCCATGGGAAAGTGTTCAGGACAGCGGAGTTTTACGTTTTGTGGTTTCCTAGTGTAGGTAACGTGACAAGCTGCATATTTTTGTTTTATTAGCTTCAGCAGCAAGAGAAACAAAAGACAGGCGTGCGAGGGAACTACTGCTGTAATGTAAGTGATAACAGGAAATAACTTGTTTCGTGGATATTTAATGTAGAGAAAAAAATCTGTAAAATGTAACATTGAAATATAGAACTTGCAAATTGCTGTGGGATAAGATGAATAAAACATTTTTGGACATTCTGTTATTGGAAAATAATCAACTTCACATCACTCCGTCACTGATTATTTCCCCATAACAGTATTTTATTCCTTATTTAACAAACAATCAAGTGGCCTTCATACATCATTAGTGATATTAACAAATGATTAATGCTTGTATTAACTGATGTGTTTTTGAATGATGAATTAATAAACTAACAATGAAAACCTGCGTTAATATTTACTCCAGCCACAAGTAAAAATAAACCCACAACGGCCAATAGAACTTGATGTCTTGATTAATACATGTGATGGTTAATTGGCAAAATTGATAAGGGAAACTTGACCTGAGTTCAATTAATTATAAACATTTAATAACATGCTATAATAAATTATTTTAGGCATTAAATGGACTTATTTGTAGTCATGGATGGAATAACCATTATTTAGCGAAGGTATATTTTTACATATAAACATATGTTAATGCACATATGCAGTAAATAAATATTAATAAAGAGAGCAGTGATGTAACGAGTTACTCCTTATTCTGACCTGGTAACATAAAACTTACAACATAAAAGCAGCGAGGTGTACGAGTAAGCCATATTGTTCACTCCTGAAGACAGTAAAATGGAGGATCAGATACCATCACAGGAGACGTACATCTTGCTCTTCTTTCTCTTGGCTTTGCTGTTGGCAGGCATGATGCCCAGAGACTCCAGGCGAAATGGGCGAGGGAGGAGGGCCTCTCCAGCGGAGTTTGATCCGCAGGAGTTGAGATGCGACGGGCTGTTTCCTGGAACAGCAGAGTGACTTGCTGTACAAGCAGATGTGTAATGTTAGAGCTTGTAATTACTCTATACAGCTTTCCATTTAGGAAAGATCTTTTCATCACGAAGTCTGTAAGTATACTAAATACAGCTCCAAGTTTTGAAATCTTCCTTCAGTAATTCCATTTCAGAGCTAAGAAGCTGAAATGTTACTACTAATGTTTATACGCTTAGCTGATTGGTTTTGATATTTACACCCCAGTGAAACAGGAAGTTATGGACTATTTAAGAGTTCCTAAACACTCAGGTAAACTTAAAAAAAAACGTAAATGTTGAATGTAAATGGGAACATACATCATCTACATTAGGTTACATTTACCTTTACATTTGGAATATCTAGGAATATCTAATTATCTAATAAACCACAGACATTTTTTCCATAGTCTTTTTTGCTCAACTTTACCAAGCGTGCCAATAATTCTGAAACTTTATATACCTTAAAAATTTGTACTAAATTACTTTTTAGAACTTTTTATGGTTGCTTATCATGGTCCACAGCCATAGCCTTATATGGTACTCTAACCACTTGTATGCAAATGATGTGACTTAAATCTCACACACTGTATATGCATGAACAAAAGGACACCACAGATTAGAGGAGCATGCTTGGAAGCTTGTGCTCTTACCAAGGTTCTTCATGGACTCTCCTGATAAAATCTGATTGGCCCTCTTCATCTTGAAGTAGTTACTGGCAATGTTTTCACTGTCGCTGCGGTTTAGCATCTCCTTATAACGGTCCTCCTCCTCCTACAGAAACAACATGGCCACTGTGTATTACAGTGCCTCCTATAGGTTTGGCCTTGCAGCTCAACATTTACGACATGTTCAGCTCATTAAAGGTGCAGTCTGTAATTTTAAAAAAGTGTTTACAAACAGGTCATGATCATATAATTTCAGAGAGACCATAAAATAACTGTGGTTCATGATATTGTCATGCAAGGGGGGGTATATCCAGTGGGTTTGACCATTTAGTTCAACATTTATAATATGTACAGGGCATTAAAGGTGCAGTCTGTATTTTTAAAAGTGTTTCTACACTTGTAATAATTAAAGACTTTCAAATAATAATAATAATAATAATAATAATAATAATAAACCCCTATGATTTGTGATATAATCTTGCAGTGGTATGTCCAGTGGGTTTGGCTTTGTAGCTCAATATTTACAACATTACAGCACATTAAAGGTGCAGTGTGTAATTTAAAAAAGTGTTTCCAAACCCATAATTATCATACAGTTTTAAAGATACCATAGACAAACTGTGATCTGTGATATTGTCTTGCAGTTGTGTCTTCAGTGTTTTTGGCTTGCAGCTCAATATTTACAATATACACAGCACATTAAAGGTGCACTCTGTTATTCAGAAAAGTGTTTCCATACCCGTAATAATTAAAGATACCATAGACAGTTTCAAAGATACCACAGACAAACTGTGATTTGTAATATTGTGGTAATAATAATTGCATTTTTCTGACCCAGAAATTGCAGACATTCCTCTTGCAGACAGCAGAGGGCTCTAAAATGACAAATTCACTCTTACATTTCAGGCTTACAGTATTTGAGTATGTGAGTAACTGAGTACCAGGAAAGTCTCTGCTGGGTCCGAGGCCGAGTTCCTGCGTCCTGGGAGTCTGGAAGAGCCGCTGGCTGCTGATGGAGGCACTGCTGAGAGTCAGAAACATCCTGTCCGTCACTGACTAGCATCATCTCAGAGCTAATAATCCCCAGCCCATCACTAACAAACATATCACAAGGCCTTGGTCTTGCAGCAGCACCGAATTCACCTGCAGGTAGCGCCGTTTTCTGCACCAGCACCTCGGGCAGCCTCCACATGCCGCTCTCTTCATCCCACATTGCCTCCTTCTTCAGGCGCTCCAGGTTGCTGTAGTTGCAGTCCCTGCGCACCAGTGTTACCATGCGCTCCAGGAGGCCCTGCAGAAGCTGCATTTCACGTTCCAGACGTCTGATGGAGGCCAGGTAGTCATCACGCTCAGCCGCAAACTCCACCTGCAGATCTCGGATCTCCAACTTGGCAGCTTTTAGCTTGGGAAGAAAAGAAATGACGAGTTGGAGGTTTACATTAATGCAATCGTTCAACGTGTTATCGTTTCTGTAGTAACAACTTACATAAGGATTTAAACAAAGTAAACATAAACCATAAAAAGTACTCATGTAATTGTTGACATGGAGAAGTTTTCATTGAGGAGATGTTTGTTTAACATTTCAGGAAGGAGTCTCCAGCGTCGGCGCTTTGTAACACAACTGCTCCATCACCACTGAGTTTTATTCCTTATTTATTTAATTATAAAAAATACCTACTTAGATGACTGGATAACTCTATGTTCAATTATACAGAAGTCATTTCGTAAATGTAGCATTTTTTTAATGTAAATTTTTATTTTTGGCTGAACTATGGCTACATTGATTTAAATTATAGATTTTAAAAATGCTTAAAATAAAATTTTATCTTAAATTATAAAATTAATTTTTTTTCTTAAATTATTTTTTTTTTAATTTATTTAAAAAATTTTTTTAGATATAGATTATCACTTAACAGGCATCCTCAGTGCCTTAACCATAAGTAAGCAAATTGAGGGTGATGATGACAAGTAAAATCTTTATATTTATATTTAGCTCAGATATCAGATTATACCTGAATTACACACACAAAAACACACACAGAGTAGTACTGAAATCCCACCTTGCTCTGCGTGTTCTCCAGCAGTCTGTTCTTGGCGTGTACCTCCTCTTGGATGGAGTCGTAGACGTTCAGCAGCATGATGTCGCTGTCCTCGCTGTACTGACTCAGAGCCTCGATCAGCTGCTTCTTCCTCTGGTTAGCCAGAGTCTTCCTCTGCCTCCTCCTCTGCCTCAGCTCCTCGTTTTTCGCCTGCTCGCCCCCGACAAACTCCTGCTCTAGCTGATGAAGCCTGAAGGTCAAAACAGCCTGTCGTCTGCATGCTCACATTCTTCATCATTACTTACAGCAGTGTTTGTAATTAACTGCATCATCATCGTCGTCATCATCGGTCTCACAAATACAGCAATAAAGCAATTTTAGCAAAAAACAAACATAAGTAGTTACACATTATTCATATACATAATATTCCATTGTACAGAACTAACTAATATTTAATATATATAAAATTTTTGGCTAAATTACAGAGTTCGAAAAAAAACCCCACAGAATCATTTTTAGTTTATGAAACCTTCAATACAACCTTCACCTTAAGCTGATGTGTTCATGTTTGTACTCTTTTCTGTCTGTTGGGTCACTGTTGTGATCTTTATACCTGCTATAACAAGTGATAACAGGAACTAACGTTCATGTAACTAGAAATGGATAAGAAGTATATGATATGATATGGTGTTCTTTAATAAATAATAGACTATATAAGACCATATAATACACACTTTTTTTTTTTTTTTTTGAGAAACAAGGCTCAGATTTGTGTTCGGATTTCCAGCGTGACCTTGTCTTATTTATGTTATTGTTGTGAAAAAAAAAATCCCCTAGTTGAATCACCTTTCCAAAACATGTTTCCGATCCAGCGGGCCTGGCGTAGCAACAACTGCTGAGTCTGGAACTCCGGACTCTCCCCCTGGACCTGCTCTAACACCTCCCTTGTTTGGTTCGCTCTCCTGTGAGAAACGTGTGTGTGATTCTGTAACACTGAGGACTTTTCCTGCAATGTCCCCATATGAATAATTTTACAAATTAAATGGATAATCCACCAATAAAATGGAAAGACACTGACCTGTAACGTGTCTTGGGAAGCTTCTGAGGGCTCTGGGGTGGCTCCGTTGACAGGACTGACCTCTGTGGTGGAGTCACCTGCTGCAGAAAAGACCAGAGCTCATGTGCTGCTGCTGAGGGGAAAAGTTTGCATCCCTCATGATTTTTGGGTAAGAATGTAGAACATAATCCTATACTATAATTTATCTATGAAAAAATACAAACAAGACAACAATTCATGATGCTCTCAGTCTTTAAACTGAATTTGAGGGCAGAATAATATTAATGATCTTATACATACAGCATACAGCTTACTGTAGTGATTTTCACTATTAAAGGAAAACTCCACCCTGAAACACATTAAGTATATTTAGAATTAAATATTTGTGATGATGGTGCTGTATTTATGTTTTTTTCCATAAGAAATCAGCGCTTCTCTGCCATGCTGATGTCACAGAGGGGTTGTTGTTATTGTAACTAGCGCAGTTACTGTACAGTGCAGTTTAATAAGAGAAACAGATTCAACAACATAAGAGATATTGGCTAGGTTTCACTTTTAGCTCCTAAAACCAAATGAGCAAGAGCTTCTTTTCTCACGCACCATTTTTGCAGTGATGTTCAAAATCATATTAATGAGAAATCCAGTGTAGAATTAGAGGAAATGTGGAGCAAACACTGGACTCAAAGTTCCACAATGCAATGCAGCATGACGTTAGAGACTTGGCTTGGCTAGTTAGTGATGTACGAGATGACGAGCGTGATGGTATTGATGGTTGTTTTAGCATCAAATATGAAGCTTTGGAAGCTGATGTGTGAGCAGAGTGTACAGATGGAGAGGTGTGAGAGCTGGACAGATTAAAGTACTAAAGCGCCGCTGCATCGTTTTCTTTATGTAGCAATGAAGCAAGGGGTAAATCCCCCTGACTGATAATCAAAGTGAAAATAGAGCAATGGATAAAGTTTAAACTAATGACTCTGTCTTGGCTGCCATTATAGATTAAATTTTACTTATAAAATTAATGCACACATCATCCAGGGTGGATTTCTCCTTTAATATCCTGTCATACACTCTTTGAACATCTTTGGTGCTTAATCATTTTGTGTCTTAGTGCTCTTTGTTTTGTCCTAAGCGTAAAGAAACTATTTCTGCTCTATGCACCGTGGTATGATCTTACATGCTCGGGTAGCTTTTGCTCTCTCCAGGCTAGACAGCTTGGTCTCATAAGACATTCTCAAGGCTGCAATGTCCTCCTGGAGCTTAGCTTTGGATTCCTGCTCTGCGTTGTAGTCTGCCTGCAGTCTGGCAAGCTTCTCCTCGTAATCCTGAATTCACACACACACAATCACTGTTCAAATTTTTACATTAATAGCATCTGTAACATGAATATCTCTGTAGAGACTGTAGTGATAAAAATATTTAAAACTCAACAGAAAAATCACAACCACCGCATTATCGAAACAGTGAAGAAGCTCCGCCTACTCATCACATATCACTGAAAGCTTGTTTTCTGATATACGTCAGTCTTTAAAACAAACAAAAAAAACCCTTTCATTCAGAACCAAAAATCCCAGTTTCTAGATGACGTGCATTTATATAAAATGCCATTTGTATCTTTAATTAGAAGAATACTGTATTACAGAGAAATTTCCCTAAATGTTTGTTATTATTTGGAATTACGTTTGACTTTATACTGAACAATCAGCGAAAAATAATTTTGGTATTTATATAGATAACAGTGCATGGGATTTTCTTGATTAAACAAAGAAATGGTTTTTCAGCAAACTGTTCTGTAAAAGTCTTCATCTTGAGAGCATCTTCAGCGTGAAAAAAAATTAATTCTAACAACATAAAAAGACCTGACTCCATGTTTTGGCTTTACTAAGTATTCAAACCTGCATAAACTATGCATATTTAATTAGACAAAGCCTAAAAAAATGAACCTCAAACTTTGCCTGTGAATATTACAACACCCACCTGTTTTATCTTCTCCTTCTCACTGCTCTGTGGTCTGGACTGGATGCCTGTGCTCCCCTGCGACCTCTGACCTGCTAGCAAAGCTGACAGTGAACAAAGGAGATATATTTAGCATGTAAAACTTATAATCTTCTACCTTTACAAGACAAGAAGTATTTTTAAAAGAATTCTTATTCATAAAGGAAAGTCTAGGTGCTAATCTAACATCTGTTTTGAAGACTACCTTTTTGGCTTTTTCACAAAAATTATAGACAACTGAAAGGGTGCAGAAACCTGTTGACACTTTTATAATTCTCAAGAAATCCAGATTCTATCAGAATAAACGTGTCAACCAGCGCTGCATTCGGTTTTGAGCTTCCCATTTCTTAAAAGACTGCAGCGAAACCATTGCAAAGGCGTTCTCAAACTGGAAGTCATGGTATCTTCAATATCTCCACATACATCTAGTAAGACAAGGTCCTAGTCCATCAAGTGAAAGTAATGATAGAAGAGAGGCTAGCGAAGAAAAATCCAAAATAATATGCTTATCTGCTGGCTAATATGCTAATACGCACTGTCTGGAGTTTGGGGTTTTCCCAAGGGGGCGCCATAACACTTTTAACAAAGCAGGCCTTAGACTCAAAAGGTTTAAGCAGGGCTGCCTTAGCTAAATTTAGTGATGACAAAATTGTGGGAAGGGTTGCCAGGGTCATGGTTTTTTTATGATAAACTGAGCTTCCATCAAAGAGTGCAGCCACCAATATCTTGTTTAAAGCAAATAACTGGCATGAAATCTAATCAGGTTCTGCAAACACTGACTATGGGAAACACAGGGAAAGTGAGTAAGTGCAGATGTGCAATACTGTTTCAGTTGTAGGACACTATATTGCAAAGACTGAGAGAGGGAAATGGAGATTATGGTGTGGATTATGTCTGTAATGAAAAAAATTATACTGCAAATATTGCTAATCTAAAATGCGTGTGCACCACAGTGATTTTACTTCCCGTGCAAAGATGGAAAAATTTGTCTAGGCTACTTTATGTGCAATGTTTTGAGATGTAGTTGAGCTAGAACTTTTGCTGAGACCTGGCAACACTGACTGTGCATATTATAGTACTGTATTATCTGACAGATTTGGCTGATATTAAATAAATCAGTGAACAAATGACGATGCAACTCGAGATTTACATACTGAAATCTCACTTGTATCAGCCTGAAACAAATGTGAGCTACTTTACTAGCAGCTAATCTGAAGGCTAGGTAACCTATTTTAAGTAATTTTAGGTGTGTACAAATGTAGACAGGTTTGGGTACTATTAAAGAAATTAATTACTGAGAATATGACAGACACATGTTGTCAGTATTGTTAGTAATATTAGCCTTTTGTATAAATACGCAAGTGATTATAGGAAATTGCGCGCTCTGATTGGTTGAGAAATTCGGACTATTTCTCAATAATCACCTCGAGTGATTGGGCAAAATGGCTGCCAATCGCTTTGTCACCGTAAGTGAGGAAGAATTACAAATTA
>JAOTRR010000001.1:15532992-15547660 GCA_028570945.1 Gogo arcuatus
ACTGTGCGAGAGTGCATGTGACAAAAATAAAGGCTTCGGCCTTGGTTCTTCTTCTTCTAAAAAAAGGTGTTGCTAGGTGGTTGCTAGGGTGTTGCTAGGCATTACTAATAAAGTGGATTGTGAGTGCAGGCTCCGGTAGTAACCCGAAGTATTTTAGCGTACTACTGTATTTAGAACATTTAACCGTAGAGAATTTAACCGTTAACTCGCCATCAACACAAAAATCGTTCTCGTTTTACAATTTGGAAAAAAAATGACCACTAGAAATAGCAACGTGTTTAAGAAAAAGTTTTCCTGCCCCCACAAAGCTTTAAAGATTTTGTGCAAATCTGGGCTACAGATAAAGGAAATAAACTGTATAACAAGTAACACTGTTTAAAATTTGTATGAAAAAACTAATAAATAAGAAACTAGAGATGCATTTCCGCAAGAACATGCGAATGTGATTGTTCCACAGCACAAAAGTACAGTATTATTGTTGCTAAGGTGTTGCTAGGTGGTTGATTGGGTGTTGCTAGGCCAGGCTAGGCTAGGCTAGAGTGTTGCTAAGGTGTTGTGAAGAGGTTGCTAGGTGGCTGCTAAGGTATTGCTAGGTGTTCCTAATAAAGTGGACGATGAGTGCAGGCTCCTGTAATAACCCTAAGTATTTTAGTGTACTATTTAGTATGGTTAGTGTGCAATTTTAAACGTTAACTCGGTATTAACACAAAAAACAGTAAATATGATTTCCCCCCACAAAGCTTTAAAGATTTTTCCTTTAAAGGATAAAGGAAATAAAATGTATATCAAGTAATACTATTATCAAATTTCTTTTAAAAAACCCCCATAATAAATAAGAAAAACCAAACAAACCACAAATCCAAGGACTTTTTGTGACGGAGTTGAAGTATACCACAAGGGGGCAGTGTTGTCACGTGGTTTGCTATCATGCATTGTGCTACAACAACAATAATAATAATAATAATAATAATAATAATAATAAGAGGTAAACCAATAAACCATCAAATGACATTAACATACATTTTTGTCATATGACAGATCTTACGTAAGGTATTATGATATTGATGAACATACTGATAATGCTGTCTTCAAGGCTATGAAGAAAGATAAACTATTTGGCCAAAAGTTTGTGGACACATGACCATCACAACCATATGCACCTGCTGAACATCCCGTTCTAGATTTAGTCCCCCTTAACTGGAGTCAAATAAACACACGTGGGCTCATGTGTATAATATATGATAAATGAAACCTCATATCCCAAATGAAGAAAAGAATTATGTGGGGGAAAACACTTGTGAAGTTAAATAAATCATGTGTACAGAATTAGGTGAAAATGAATCATAAAAAACACACATAAAAAATGAATCATGTGTAAAAAACCACCTGTCAAAATAAATGAATCATGTATAAAAATGACAAATCATATGTGAAAATAAATGAATAATGTGCAAAGAATTCCATGTAAAAATAACTGAAAAAATGCTGTCAGATAAATGAATCATGAGTAAAGAATCATCTGTCAAAATAAATGAGTCATGTAAAAATCACATGTAAAAATAAATCATGAGTGAAGAATCACATGTGGAAATAACTTAATCTCATGTAATAAAAAAATGCAGGTAAGAATATTTGAATCATGTCAACATTACATGTGAAAATGAACAAATCATGTGTAAAGAATCAGGTGAAAAGAAATGAATCATATAAAGAATCATATGCAAAAATAAGTGAATCATGTAAAAAAAAAATGAAAATGTATGAAACATAAAATGTCTAAAAACCGCTTTAAACTTTAACTTTAAAACCTTTCTTTCTAAGAAATAATATTTTTAACTAATTACACATTTCGGGTTAGTTTTTTTTTTATTAATATCATAAATGTTACAGTTTTATTGAAATGTTGCTGGACTTTATGCTCTTATAAAGAACAAGCGTGTCCTTGTTCTCAGAGTCTCACACATAAGAGTTGTGGAGCATTTTGTCAAGACTGTAGCAGAAAACTTTGATGGGGGAGCAACAAGAAAAAAGAAGAAGAAAGATGTTTTGATGCGGGGCTCCACAGTAGGCATCGCAGCAAACACCCGCCCACACACTCTCTGTGAGTTTCTCACTTCCTGCAAGCTAAACCGCCCTCACCCGAGGCTCTTGTAAGCACACAAAGCAGCCAGGTTAGACTAATGACATTCGAGAGGGGATCGCTAATTTGCTTTGTGATGGTGGCATGTTCAAATCAGAGCCATTGTGGCGGACTCGAATTCTATCCGGTGCCAAAAGTAGAGCTGGTGTGTAACAAACCTGGTTTGCTGTTACCATGCCAACACAAACCTTCATCTCTTCAGAGGACTACTCTGGTGTTGCCTTGGAGACAAGAAGTCCAAAGAATCTAGGCCTGGAATTGTAATACACAGAGATGACTTTGAGTTCTTTCTTTCTTTTATCTTCTTTTTGCTGGTTTTTACTCACTCAGTCTCAAATAGTTACCTTAGCATCAAAATGTGACAATGGTTATGCTTAAATAAATGGCAAAAATCATCCCTCTTGTAAAATTTCCATCGCCTTTGGATTCATTCATTTGCTCCTTTATCTTCAGTAAGTGCTTTATCCTTGTGGATCCAGAGCCTACTCCAGGAACACTGGGCGTGAGGCAGGAATACACCCTGGATAGGATGCCAGTCTATCTCAGGACACTATGCACACACATTCACACACTGATTCAGACTTGGGACAATTTCGAGTCACCAGTCACCTGTTTTTTTTTTGTTTGTTTTTTTTTGAGGTGAGGGAAAACAGGAACCTGATCTCAGGATCGAACCAGGAACCTCCCCCTTTGGATAAATGTTGTTATTTGATATCATTTCATGAGTTTTTGATCAATTATTTGATAAAATCTTTGATAAAAAATTAAGAAAGACTTGGGAATGTGTCATAAAAATGTGACACTGCTACCACCATTTTAAGAATCAGGATGCTAACAAAGTGTTATAACTAAAATTGTCCCTCACAGACTCCTCAAAAATGATTAAGAAGTCAACCAATGTGTCTGAGATTGGCAATATGAATTATAAGCACATTGTAGTCTACAGAGAAATAACAACAACAACAACAACAACCCCATTGTGCATAATTTTATGTTTGAAATAGCTCATGAGGCAACTGTGGGGGTGAGTGTATTTGCAATAACATGAATAATAAGACAAGGAACATGAGCTTAATAGATCTGAAAAATAACCTGAGTCATTTATAACTCTGTACTGTCTGTTAGTGAGAGTGCAGTCAGTTCGAAAGAGATGATAGATGCTCTTTTCACTGAAGTTGGGAATGAAAGGGCACAGAAAGGCTCTCTGAGGCCATGTGAAGTAAGAATTTGATCAAATCCTGGTGCGCATGCACTCACAATCTTCTAGTTAATGCCTGACCCCAAGCTTTCTTCTGCCTTAATTTATAATTAGTTGGTTGTTGGTATAGATCTGATGGTTACCTCTGCCAAGGAGGTTATGTTTTCAGGTGGTTTGTTTGTTTCTCTGTCTGTTTTTTTGTCTGGCTGTAAGCAGGATCGCGCAAAACCTACTCACCCGATTTCCATGAAACTTGGTGGAAGGGTGTAGCATGGGCCAAGGAAGAACTCTTTAAATTTTGGAGTGGATCCGGGTCACAGGGCGGATCCACGAATTTAGTTTCATTTTGGCTAACGTTGCGAGATACGGCATTTGTCCTTGGCGGAAGTCTGCTCTCAAGAATGCCATACATCTTAAAATCCAGTAGATGGCAGTAAAGTTGGCAGTAATAGTGACGAAACATAACCAATGTAGAAATATGATGGCTCCATATCACAATCCACATTCATGGGTACCAGTAATCCTCTGGGATACACATGTAAGAACATAATTCTAACAGTTTTGGAAATATATCCAGACATATAAAGTGGATGTGGTTGCAGATTTGCATATCATAGAAGAGTCGACTATTGTCCTTGGTGCAGGTCTGCACTCTCCGAGTGTCTTTTTAGTTTTTAATGTAGTTTAAAATAATCAGTGTGACATTCATTCATTCATTCATTCATTCATTCATTGAATTAGTAGTTGGACAAAAAGAAAACAAAAATATTTTGGTCATGAGTTGTAATGAATTCTTGGGAGGTATGGAGCTTGAAACCTGACAAATGTATCTGAATATGAATTTTGCATATTTGAATTATATACACATCAATCAGTTTTACATTTTTAACAGAAATTAAAAATTTCTTTGTTTTTGAACTTGCTAGGGCTAAGATTTGAAAATTACAGGGCACAGTTTTGAGGTTGAAAAAAAAAATCAGATCCCTAAAATCTAAAAAAAAAAAAGATCACAGAATTTTACAGACTTTATGTAAAATAGGCCAAAGGTGCAGCTTCCAGGATTCCCAATAAAAAAATTTTGCTAAGCAAGTAGATATTTATGTTTTACTCAAATAGGAAGTTTCTTACAGTGACGTTTAAACAGGATGCCCCAGCATAACTATTTAGGTAACTTTCTTGCTATCAAGCTAGTTAGGCTATGTTAACGTTAGCTTGCTGGCAATCGTTAGCAGCTAACAGTCAAAATTACCTCATTATAGGTCATATTTTCCGTTTTGACTCCACTTAACTTTACTCCATGGCTCTTCATAGACATGAGCATGGCAGACGATTGTGATTGGCTAAGCCAGGGGTCATGACCCCATGTGGGGTCACTTGATTTACAAATAAGGTTGTGAGAGAAACTTACACTCTCCTCTTTTGTTTATTTTCATTCATTTTACAAATTTACAGTATATTATGAATATCGCTCTAACTATGAACACACATTTTTTGAAAGTGCCACCATTTTGAAATGTTTTTAGGACCCACATTCCTAAAAGCCGCATTTAAATTAAGAGAGTACATGCCATTTTAGTTTTGTTTTTTTAAATCCTGATATAGTGCACTGGCGTATGAGTTCTTCAGTAAAAAAAAATTCTATCATGGCTTGAGGTCACAGAAAATATATATAATGATACTGGGTGTTTTAATGAGTTATTACAATATAGTAACAGCAGTCTTACTCTAGCTATACAGTATACAATCCTTTACTAGAGTATAATCTGCTAGTATTGTCAACGTTTTCCCAGAATACCGCAGTATTGAACTGGTGTGTGTGTTTTACAAGAGGTCTTTACAGTGAAGGCTATGTGGTCTGCTTTCATGCAAGACACTGGAGTCCTTGAAATAACATTTTGGAAAATAAAAGCGATTATGTAATTGCTTTTAAGTTGATGATATAATCATTTTTCTATTCACCACTGTTGATTCACAGCTATGAATTTATGCATTCTGAATATTTGTCATGAATTTAATGACTCGTGAAAACAAACATACTTACTGGAGCAAAACTGTGGCTTGGCATTTGGCAAAGTTTGTAGTTTTCAACATGGTGTCACTACATTGAAGCCGACCAACACTTGATAAACAAGAAAGATTCAGTCAGTGCCAATCAGTCAATAGAGGCCATGATGAAGCATGTAGCATTTTTTCTGTCTCTTCCTTTAGAAGGAAATGTCATGTCTGCTGAATATCGGAAGATGATCCTAATTAAGGATTAGGATTTGACCTATTAAGTAAGGAATGAAACACTTTGGGATGTGCTTTTATAGGAAAATAAAACTGTTACCACCTCAAAGTTGATTACTTTCCTATAACAGCATGTCTTGAAGCATTTGATTTCTCTTATACCACAGCAATTTACCAATGGGGTTAGGGTTAGGGGACATGCCGTGGAAAACTGTTTTGTGTTGTTGTTTTTGAAATAAGATATGTCTCTGTGACTTAGGGATGTAGTGGGCCTTTTAAAGTGGACTGTTACCTTCCCAGTCTGTAATGGCCATAGAAAGAAAATAGGCAGACAGAACAGGCCAGTTACAAAAGTGCATGCTTCTTACATAGAATCTCCTCATTTTTTATGGTACCACCCCTCATTAACATATGACCGCCCACAGCAATCTGAATCAAGAAGATGGAGCCGTGCCAACTCTGTTGGAGTCGACCACCAGTCCACAAACTGCAAGTAAAACGTTCAACATTTCCAAAAAATCAAATGTTAAATGCTGTATTGGATATTGTAATAGATTTTTCCTTTTGGACTGAACCTTAGTTCGGGTGCATGACCAGTCAAAGCCCTCAGGTAACATTACCGGCTAATTAGCTAACGATAACATTCTTTTCATGACGCTAAATTTAGATAAAACATGTAGTTTGACATGCGTAGTTTGCTTGGCTACATTATCTGAATTGAGCATAGTATTGGCGTAATAAACAACTCCCTGTTGTGTGATTTTGATCCATTTGTTGAACTGAGCTCCCATAAACACTAATGTCACTGAGGGGTTTTTTTTTCACCACTTCAGGCAGTTATCTGTTGCTAGTTCTGATTAGCTTGGCAGAGTAGCTTACCCAATGTTAGGGATGTGATAGAGCACACAAGCTATGGAAATTTTATATGTATACACAGTAGTTTCAGGAATATTTGTTTCATATTTACACAAGCATCTGGAAGTCATCATAAAAACAGCAATGTGAAGACCGGAGCAAAACAATTCCATAGGTGTGGATGACAGAGTTCTCGTTTAAAGATGTTAGCCAATCAGAGCGAAGCTATTTACATATTCAATATTTCAAAGCACAACTGCAAAATCAGCCTGTATTATCCTATAGGGATTTCACACCATGTTAAAAAGGCATGAGAAAAAAAGAAAGAAACAAAAAAAAACCACACTTGCAAACTTTACAAAAGCATTTCAGGGAATAATATAAAATAATTGAAAAGTGTATGGCATGTCCTCTTTAAGTATAATTTCTCCGTACCTTATTCATGACTGCTCTTGAGGTAATGCCAGATTGATAACACGGGTATTGACTATGTCCTGACTAACTTTCATTGAAAATTCGGTAAATGCCTTTATTATCAGAATTAATTATTTGGTTATTGTGTGGGCCAGCTCAACTAGCTGACCTCTAACATCATATAATAAAGCATATCAAACAAATAGAAACCTCAGGCATTACAGAAGGTTGATTAAAAAAAAAAGTAAGTGTGTTTACAAGCCAAAAAAGAGAGTTTAGGCTTTATAGCAGATTACAGTAAATAATTCTGAAATGTATCCTTTTTATTAACCAAAGGTATCTTTGTGGTTTTTTCACAATTGCCGTAATTATACCTCCATCTTTAATCTGCTGTCAGATTAGGATTTTTATAGACATTCAGTTAGGATTAAGTTGTTCAGGTGGGAACAAAAAAAAAAAACACCCTTTGCCACGTAACCAGTGCTTACACTTGAATAATTGGTACAGGCGTCTGTGCCAACCATGTGTGGGCTGACCTGACATGTCTGCCTCTCATGCTAACATCTTATTTTCACACTCATGATAGCACATAAATGCCATTACAGAAATTTGCTGGAGGCATAAGAGCACAAAAAGGCTTGGTAAATCCTGATACTTATGTTGATAAAGAGTGGAAAGATGACTGTATGTATTTTAGATGCCTAAATGAAGTAGATAAATGTAGTAAATGGAAGGAAAACTGTATAATTGCACTGCATTTTTTTTTTTGCTAATCTTCCATGTCATGTGAGCCTCTAATGTACAGATACATGATTAACTATTCAGTAGTACTGTTACTTAGATTATTCAGAGTGAAAATCCTTGACTTCAAAAAAGTTGCAAGGCAATTACATAGGTTTTCATAGACATATTTTACAATTAAGGAATAAAATACGTGGCTGTTTGCTGTTATAGGAAAATAATCAATGACAGGATGGTGTGATTAAGCAGAATTACTGGTACCACCCCAGAATTTATTCTTTTTCAACAACAGCACACCCTAAAGTGTGTTATTCCTGGTATATCACAGCAATATGCCATTTTATCCATTTATAGTTATATTTAATATTGTGAAATGTCCATGAAACTAGTTAGTTCCTGTTATCACGTAGAGTGAATGTAAGAAGTCTACACACCCGTGTTAAAATTGCAGGTTTTTGTGATGTAAAAATGAAACCAACGTAAATCATGTCAGATCTTTTCCACCTTTAATGTGATATATCGTAGCATCCAACAAAAAAACAAATAAACACATTTTAGGGGGGTAAAGGAAAAAGAAAAAAAACGTACAGCAAACTGGTTGCATAAGTGTACACTACACACCCTTTTATAATAGGGCATACAATACTCAGTTATTATATAATGCTTGTAATACAGCATTCAGTCTTTTTGGGGGGGTAAGAGCCTGCCAACTTCAAGATTTGGTCAAGAAATGCTCAAGGTCTATCAAATTGCAAGGGGTCAGCCCTGTGACAGCCATCTTCACATCATTTCAAAGGTTTTAGATAGGATTTAGATCTGGGCTCTGACTGGGCCATTCGAAAACATTGATCTTCTTCGTTTGAAGCCATTCCTTTGACTTGGATCGTGCTGGAAGGTGAAACTTTTCAGCTGTCTAACAGAGGCCTCCAGGGTAGGTGTCGAAATAGATTGGTATTTGGAGCTATCCATGATTCCCACTATGTTGAATAGAGCACCAGTCCCACCTGAAGAGAAGCTGCGCCATAGCAGGATGCTGCCACCACCATGTTTCACTGTAGGGATGGTGTTGTTTGGGAGATAAGCTGTCTTGTGTTTGCTCCAAACATATCTTTTAGAATTACTGTATACCCAAAAACTTATTGGCCTCATCAGACTATTTGACATTTTTGCTACATGTGTTGGGGTAATTAAGGTGGGCTTTGGATGGCTTTTTATTTTGTTTTTTGTTTTTTCCTGTGAGAAAGTCTAGCCACCCTACCCCATAACCCAGCCATGCCCAGACAAGAAAACGAGTGACTGTTGTCACCTGCATGGAGTCTCACGTGCAGGGAGTGTCGCATACAAAGAGCATTCAGTAATTGTCAGATATTTCTGCAACTCCTTTACTGTTGCGGTAAATCTCTCGGCAGCCTCCCTGATGAGCGTTCATCTTGTTCTTTTGTCCTGTTCTTGGTAATGTTACTGTGGTGCCCCATTTTCTCCACTTGTTGATGATAGGCTTCACAGAGTTCCATGGTACATCTAATGTGTAGGAAATTCTTTTGTACCCCTCTCCCGATCGATACCTTTCGACAGTGAGATCCTGTATGTGCTTTGTAAGACCATGTCTTCAGCAGTCGGATGAAACCAAACAGATATCAAGAAAATCCTACAGAAACAACTGATCTTTATTTGGGGTTAATCAGAATCACTCATTAAAGACAAGTGTATGATAATTACTTTTGAACATGAGTTTGAATGTGATTGTATAATGCTGAGAACAGGCACGTGTCTTGTTATAAAAGCATGTGCACACTTATGCAACCAGGTTATTTCTCTCTAAAGCAATTCTATTTGTTATTCGTTGAATTTTGCTGGTTGCATTGTTTTGTTTTATATCCTCTGTATTTAGTTGTGTAATTGCACTTTTACTTGAGTAAAGAATGCCTGTACTTTTACCTCCGCTGGTAATCAAACAGCCCAAGAGTATCTGAAAAGCTAATGACTTGAGCAAACATACTAAATAAAGCAACTGTAGATTAACTCATCATCCTGCTCATTTAACAGCAAAAAGAAAAGGTCTGGAAAAGTATGTTCTGAGAAACATCAAGCTGTTGGACTAGTATCCCTTTGCAATATTATACTATTGCACTCCTGACACTGTTGTCATTGCCTCAGGTGTATACGCAGTACCAAGCTTGATTAATGTCACTGCCAACATTTCATGCACAAACACAAGTAATGAAATACATGTAAATACCTGCTTTCTGAAAAGACAAGCCCTTTCCTTTATCCTTCAGTACCTGAGGCATAAATATCACAACTTTCTAACTAAATTATATCTGTCTCTCCTTCAGGTAAATAAGGGCATTGCAGTTGCATAATCATCAATTACGCTGTTTTATAACTTTTTTCTTTTCTTTTCTTTTTTTTTTTTTACCATGGTTTGGGTTCCAAAACACACAAACAACTGGTGAAACTGCAGAAAAATGCATCTGTGGTTTGAACATTGGAAAACTTCTTGTGGAATCACTATATTTCGCAAATTGAGACACAGAGACAAAGGGAAACTTCAGCCAGCAGCTGCACTAATAAATATATCACGTTTTTACAGTTAGCAGTTTGTTTCTCCTTAGTACAAAATGATCCACGGTTCATAATCAGCTAGGGTTACTGTTTATGTACGTTATCCCCGTGTTTGTGTGAGTTTCCTGGTTTGTTTCAGGGTTCACCGGGTTCCTCCCACCTTGAAAGGTCAGACAGGAATTGCGCTTTTCTTGTTTGTCTCAGATGTAACCTGTTGAGTGCTAAGCTTTTCATTTTGCAATGCTGTCTCCATAAAAATGTCTCCTTTTTACAACCTTTGTGGGATGTCGTATCCAACTAATAACTCAGGAAACTCTTTTTATCTTCTTTTTATTAGCTGGATAAGAAAGACTTTCCAGGTACAGGAGTACCAGAAGAGCTATAGTCGACTCGCCTGTTGGAAATTTCCCGATTCAGAATATGTTATAGCTCTGGATGTTAAATCCTAGCTTTAATCAAAGCAAGTGAAGTGCTATAAGGGTATTACATATGAGTTTTAATACTGTATGGCAGTGGACTAAATGCATGAGTGTATGGTTTCAGGTCCGGGTTTAGAGGAATGTGAGATGTGTACATATTGTAAACTGACACCATACATTCCACCTTTGATCAGGTGAAATTTGATAAATGTACTTTAAACTTGGTTTACATTTAATGTTAATAATAGTGTGTAGTTTTCTTATAAATTGTATTTTCGAATAGTATTTTGATCAACTCTGTCTTCATCGAAGACAAGGTTTTTTTTAAAATTAAGGATATCGATGGTATTAAGAAATTCTGTTCACAGACCTTTATGAAAATTTGTATTCAGAGCACATTTGTATTCTGGTCAATTGGATTGGCTCGCCTTTGGGACATACAGTATTTGGGAATCGCAATTTAATACCGCATCCATATTCAATACCCATGGATGCAGTGAATGAATTTATGCACATGAAAGTTTTGTGGTTCTTGAAAAGACCACAAGTGTTTATGGATAGTCCTGATTTTTCAGTGTAGAAGCCAAACATAATCTTAGCGCGATATATAAAAGTTGTCAGCAAGGAACTGATTTCACCAACCTGAATCAAAGGGACTGTAAGAAAGGAATAAAACAGTCTGTGTTATGCTGTTATAGGAAAACAATCAACAATGGGGTTGTGTAATGAAGTGGAGCTAATGTTACCATTCTGACGTTTTTTCTTAAAGAGTTTTATTTCTCCACAACGATTACAACTTTTCAGTTATTAATGAATCACGTTTTTTTAAAATCCATTTATAGTTACGTTTAACGTCGAGGAACATGTACAAACAAAGTAGCTCTTATGTTGGAACAGCTATAAATGACTTCTTGTTGTTTCTCTTGTTAATAAGACAAATACAAAACCCAAACTCCTTTGCCTTGAAGATTTTCCCATGGCGGAAACATCCTGACTAACACTGGAGATTCTTTCTATGAATGTCAATGATTATACGTTTTCTTTTGTGAGAGTGCATCACAGTTTTACAAATCCAATTATTATTTTTTATTGAAGTTTTGGATTATGTTGAATGTCCGCTATACACGCCCCTGTGTAATTTGTTACTATATAAACTAACGTATTAGAGCAAGTACATTAATATAACCATGTGATTTGATTTACAGCCAGGACTATTGTCAGAAATAATCAATCCCTTCTGACTAATCATATTGAAGAATTCTGCAGTGTTAGGGTAGAGAATTGTTTAATGACTGTTTAGGCTAGCATTTTAGAAAGAAAAAAAACAGAGCCAGAAGGCATAACATTATAATTAGCTGCCTTTGATTAAGCTTTCTGTCAGACTACAATGCTTTTTATTTTTGAGGAAAGCTAATTTCTAATCAAGAAAGATGCCTGTTTAAGCCTGTTGCAAAAAAAAAAAAAATTGGGAAAAGTACAGGTTGGTGCATAGTGTGAGACCGCTTCTTTAAAGTAAATGGACTAGCTGCAAATGGTCACAGTGACTCATCATATGGCTCTATAGATTGTGGGATGAATTTAGACTTTTAGGAGCAATTAACGTCTTGGTATGAAAATGTTACAGATTTTTCAATATAAGTTGAAAACACTATAGCTTTAGTCACAGACGTCAGGGATTGCTGTCACAAACTCTCATGTTTGCTTACTTGTTCCAGGTCATTGAGATCTTTTTGCCTTGAGGTTTACTTCCTGAATTTTTTTTTTGCCAGATAGAAAATCCAGCCAAAACCACAGAAATGACGTATCCACACTAAGCACAGTTTACATTGTTCTCGGATAAAGAGTTTATTGGTGCACACAACTTTTGAACAGCAGACTAAATGCCATAATCCACTGTACACAGAACTCGAAAAGTTCCAATCGAAACACATATGAGGTTGTTGTATGGCTAGACTCTAAATTTTAAAAATATTTACAGAAGATGTACATGATTAGCGGTGTGATTAGCGGATGTATAAGACAAGACTGTCTTGTTCATTTTTGCTCATAAAACATACATTTTATCACATTGGGATGAAATCAACAGAATTCTGTTACAAATCTTAACTTACAAAGCTGTTAAAACTTTTCACAACACAAAAGTTTTATATGAAGTTAAATCAAGTTAAAACGATACAAAAGGAAATCTGTTTACTGTTTTTGTGAAACAAGTCAGGAATGGTGGATATTGCTCAAATTCCCAACTGGGAATTTCCGGTTGAATGACCATTCCGTTGGACTTTTCCATGTCATTGGTCAAGTTTTCCCAAGTGATGATTGCATCATAATTAACACCAGCAGCAGGAATAAAACCGGTTTCTCTCTCCTACAACATGGCATTAAAATAAAGTTCCTTTACGCCAAATACAACTTTTATTACAAACATTTGGAGAACAAATAAGCATCACACATAGTGTACATAAAAGCCCTCAGTGAAGTAAAATGAAGCGTAGTTTCATACAGAATGTAACAATAAACGAAGCCTCACAGCCGTGAATGGTTTGGTGATTAGGTTGTTAAGTGTCCATGAAACATTTTCTGAATATACCATCTGTGACAAGTTTGTTAAACATCAGCATAGCATAAGACCTGGAGCTTTTAGCATAACAAGGCTAATGCTGCATTCATGGTGCCTTGTTAGTGGTACTGTCCAAGTTGTAATGTTAGTTCCCATCTCAGGACATTCAACATATGAAGCAGGAAAAAAAGCACAGACGCCTCCATGAAAGTGTGTCTTATGTTTGCTTTGTCAGAGCATGTGAAGCTCATCAAAAGCTACTTTAGCTGCACTTAAATAGCAAAATCAATCAAGAAAAGCAGTTCTTTTCTTATTCTTTTTTTATATCTGCATTTATTTTCCTGTTCTTTTCTTTTAATTTTTATTCATTTTATTATTCTTTTTCAACATTTATTTTCTTATTCTTTCGCAGATTTATTCTTCTTTATGACACTCCTGTGACTCCATACATACATTAGTCTTTAATCTCACAGATGTTAGCTGGCACTAGCTGAATGCTAATAGCTAGCTGTCACAGTACACTGCCTATGTTGAATTTTTAGCATCACACAGCTTTAAATCCTTAACAAATCTAAACTTTAACAGATGTAACAGTGAGAATCAGACCTAACACGTCACTGTAATCTAAATTCTGCTGTGCACACTTTGTATTTTTCATGGAAGTTTGTTTTGTTACAGCTAGCCGTTAGCATTTACCCAGCGCTAGCTAACATTTGAGATATCACGGATAAATACTGTATTAGGGCTATTAGTTAGTTAGACTTAGCTAATGTTTTCTTACATTCCTTAATTCCTCAGTGAAAGAAACACTAAAATCGGTGTGTGATTTGAGTGTGTGATATCTTTGGTGAATCTTTCTTGTACTTTGATTTTAATAATTCATGTAAGAGTTGATACTTTTCTACATTAACTCGAGTGAAGGATTTGAAGCTGTGCTTCAGCTTAGGATTTATTTAGATGAGTAATTGCACTTTAACTAGAGAATTACACTACTCTTACCAACTGGATACTCAGTGCATTAAATATGGAATAATTTAGCATTTCTCTTGTATCTGAACTGTTGCTCCGTCCCACTGTGAGTGTCACTGGCTAAAAGGCCGTGCAAACATCTGCAACAACACAGATGGTAAATGATCAATGAGCGAGAAGTTCTTCAGTCCAGGCAGTAACACTAACATAACTCGTATCTTCACAGATCATCTGTAATGTGAATAACCTTCCCTGGATACTTACGGTATTTTCCTCATTTTCATCACTTTATATAAAGCAGAGCTCTTGGATTTTGTTTTGTTTTGTTTTTTTTGGATATACAATACAGAAAGTTTGTACACCCCTACTCATTCATAGGTTTTTTGTGTACTTTGACTATTTCCTACAGTGTAGAACAATACTGAAGACATCAAAACTATGAAATAACATCTGGAACATATATGAATTATGTGGTAAAGAAAAAAGTGTTAAAAAAAAACAAAATCCTGCATATTTTAGATTCTTGAAAGTATCCAGCGTTTACCTTGATGACGCTTTGCACACTATTGGCATTATCTTAA
>JAOTRR010000001.1:15547760-15558291 GCA_028570945.1 Gogo arcuatus
AACGATAACATTCTTTTCATGACGCTAAATTTAGATAAAACATGTAGTTTGACATATGTAGTTTACTAGGCTACATTATTTGAATTGCTCACAGTATTGGAGTAATAAGCAACTCCCTGTTGTGTGATTTTGATCAATTTGTTAGCCACCATGCACTGAGCTGAGCTCCTATAAGCACTAACGTTGCCGAGGGTTTGTTAGCTATGTTGCTAGCATGGGTTAGCTTGGTCCAATGTTAGGGATGTGATAGAGCACACAAGCTATGGAAATTGTATATGTATACACAGTAGTTTCGGGAATATTTGTTTCATATTTACACAAGCATCTGGATGTCATCATAAAAACAGCAATATGAAGACCGGAGCAAAACAATTCCGTGGGTGTGGATGACAGAGTTCTTGTTAAAAGATTTTAGCCAATCAGAGTGAAGCTATTTACATATTCAATATTTAAAAGCACAGTGCAGAATCAGCTTGTAGTATCCTATAGGGTTTTCACACCATGCTAAAACGGCATGAGAAAAAAGAACCAAGGAGGGGTTTTTTTCTTTCATTAAAAAAAAAACTTGCAAACTTTAAAAAAGCATTTCAGGGATATAGAATAAAATAATTGAAAAGTGTATGGCATGTCCCCTTTAACAATGTTTTGGACAGCTACCAGCCAGGGAGGGTGACAAGAAGCCAGCCATACACATCTTTTTGAACTGCTGCGTAACACACTCAGAGGTGCTATCCGCCCCCTTCTGCATACATGAACTCATAGATGCCCATAGTGCCCAACCACACAGCATGGCTAATTATGCTAGGGATGGCTGCTTCATCTTTGGGATTCAAACTCACGGTCATTCATAATATTTAATGTTATGAAACAGCTTCAAAACAAGTTACTTCCTGTTATCATTTATGTAATAGCAGATAGAAAAACAGCTGTTTCCTGACTACCATCTGATTTTTTCTCTTTAAATGGTAATAAGACAAAAAAAAAAAACAGAACAAAACAAAAAACAGCTTGTCATGTTACTGAGAAACCACAAAGCCCAAAGTCATCAGTCTTGAATACTTTCCCAATATTGGAAAACTTGCTGACGCTTGTCGTCACACATTTTTTAATGTTTATTATTAGTCTTAGATTATGTTAAGCATCTGCCATACAAGTCCCTGTGAAATAGATGTTACTGTAACAGTACAATACTATAACACTGAGTTTAAAGGGGAAAAATGTCCTCAAAGCTAAAGATGTAAAGTGGGGTCCAAAAATCTGAGACCACTAGCTTCTATTCTTTAATAATTTAATACAAAACGTTTATTACAAATTATATTATGAGCAATAACTTGAGTAAAAATCAGAAAATCTTTACATGATTCTGTATAGGGAATATTTACATCAATTTCAGAATTTCTTCCGAGTAGACTTGATCTACCATGGACTCCATACGTTTGTGTACAACCTGATGACCCGTGTTAGATCAAATCCAGAATTCTAAAATTTTTCTGTTTATTCTCAGATTTTCAAGGGTCTTGGACTTTTGGACTCCGCTATATGTTTATACATAATTTCTCATAAAATTATTTGCACCCGTACAGCAATTATTTCTACACAAGGCCTCATATGAAAATTTTAAACATTCAATAGAGTTGTCATAAGAGATTACATGCTTTACAAACATTCAATAGGTTTGTCATCATCACAGATGGTGCGTTTCTTTGACTTTATAAAAATTATGAATTTAGACGCCAACCACTTGTTTGAAAAATGAGAAAGAAAAGAAATTGACAGAAAGAGGAGAAAAATACACCCGCACATGTTCTACATCTACACATGGCTAGCTACAGTCCTCCTCTCTTCCCTGTGTGTGTGTGTGTGTGTATGTGAATGTGTGGGTGTGTATATGTGTGTGAGTGACTGAGAGAGGGAACTAGAGCCAGAAGTCAGGTTCTGACTAATAGTGCTGAGTGCGAATGCCAATGAATGTGTGTGTGTGTGTGTGTGTGTGTGTGTGTGTGTGTATATGAGTGAGTGAACGTGTGTGGGGAGGTTTGTTCAGTTCGAGGTAAGTCTGCATGTCAGCTCACTTCCTTTTTTTAAATGTAGATTTTGTAGCCACTTTCAGTTCTGTATTCTCTCCGTGTCTCTACTGCTTTTTTCGATGGTCATCACTCCATCATCATCATCATCATTACTTCTCGGTCTCTTTGCATGATCTCTCCCTCTCTCTCCCTCTCTTTGTCTCTTTGTTCATCACTTTGTGGTGTCTCCATCATCTCCTCACATTTGCATGAATGACGTCCTGTATTTCCTCCATCACTAAAACAAACGACTGAGACAAAAGAGGAACAGGGCCTTAGCAGAAGAGGGTGGCACACTCGTATTACGCACTCCGAGGTCAGTTAACGGATTCCCTCGGCGCATGGATGAAAGCTGGAGTAGCTTTTCAAATAAGTTTTGGTGAGTGGCTTTGTCTTTGTCTTACTTTTCTCTTATCCGTACTAAAATTTTGGCAATTTGGTGATAAGGAAGTCCTTCACATGCATGGTGGTTTGATGGGAAACAGATAGTATCCAAACTAGAAGACCTGAGAGATATGTGAAGAGTAGAGTTCTTGTTATCTAAAAGGGAGAATGCTTTAATTGTCTCTCGATATTAAAACGCTGAATGAAATGACTGATGCGTGTAATGCAATGTGGCTTGACAAATTGCATGTCAGTGATGTCGTGAAATTTTGCTTAACCATCAGTCATTTTATCTTTATTTTTTATCTTTATCTATTTTTATCATACCATTATTCTTCCATCTGTAATAATATGGCACAATACAACAGTTCCTAAGCTTATGTTTTTTGTTTTTTAAAAAAAAAATAACCTTTGACATTTTTCTAGCTCAGCAAAAAAAGTGACAAGAGTCAACAACAGAGCTGTAGACAGAGAAAGTAAGACATAAAGGAGATTACAGAGTTCATTAAATAAAAAAGACAAATGTTAGACATGAATACACTTCTTTTAAAAATTAATTAAAGTCCTGGCGGGGTTGTAAACAAAATATTATTTCCTCATGGGTGGAGAAATCATTTACATTATTCAGGTGTTGGTTCATTCTCAGTACAGCAGTGACTCTCACATGGTAGTGTGTGCATGTATGTGTGTGTGGGTGTGTTGGTGTGGCGCATGCACAAGTGGATCAGGTACAGCAGTACTACTAAGGTTTAAACATTTACTTAAAGGATAAAACACTTGAGGACATGCTGTTATGGGAAAATAATGTGATGCAGCATAGTGCAAAGTGGAGATACTGTTATCACCCTGACGTTGATTATTTTCCAAAACAACACATCCTGAAGTGTTTTATTTCACTTATACCACAGAAATTTTCCAAGAATTACAATTTTAATGAATGAAGGAATGAAAGAATGACATATTGTATTTTTTATCCATTTATTGTTACATTTAATGTTGTGGATAGCTTGTGAAACAAGTTAGTTCCTGTTAATACTTACGTTATAGCAGCTATAAACACTTGTTCCCTCTCCAGAAACTGGAAAGTCCTAAAGACTTACTTATGACCGTTCAAAAAAAAAAAAAAAACCCCTCAGATACACTTCCATAAATGTTAAGTAAACATTTCCTTAAAGAAAACGTCACCGTATCAACAATTAGATGTTTTTCTTTGTTAAATAACAGAACGTTTTAAATTGGTTTATTATTAGGCTTAGATTATAGTAATTACAGCACTAGTTTTATTAATATTAACAGTAACAGTACTATTTAACCGAATAGTAAACATTTAAAGTATTTTACTAGCCAATTAAATTAAATTTAAAATGACTGTAAATTAAATTCATCTGTTTACTACCCACCTGCTTAAATACAGTCTAATGATTAAGATAATGACAGTGTCTGGCAACATAGAAAAAAAAAGCTAAAAAAAAACATGCTAAAAAAGCTTGCACATTCCAGGACATCTTTAAAGAACCTAGCTCTAGTCGAAAGCCTCAGGATGAGTCATAACTATACCACAATCTGTATGGCCTCTGATTACATCTCATCTGCATGTTTCTGCAGGATGCAAATAGCAAAAATGTTTTCATTGCAAATGGGTAGTTCTTCTCTCTCTGCTCTTCTGGTGTTCTCAGATGCTTCTCTGGATCTTAGTTTGAAATAATTCAAATTAGGTGAAGCTTCTGGGTTTCTGACACACTGCATACTTAAAGCGGTAAACTTAAAGTGGTACCTCTCCTTTATAGGTCAGTGTATGTCTGAGAAGTATTTTATAGGGCAGTATTTCCCAAAACAAGTCCTCAGAAACACCATTCGGTTCATACAGTATTTTTGCTCTCTTTAAGTACCCAACACTTAAAGAGAATTGGGTATTCAGTGTTCTCGATGGCTTGGTAAGTGCACCATTAGGTAGTTCACTGGTTGGATTTCTTGTGTAACTGGAAATATCTGGCCAGAAACTTCACCAAAGTGGTCAGTGAGATCAGACTTACCAATAAGCACTTTGGTACAGGAGGAACGTTAGCATTTTGTCATCAGTTTATTATTTAAATATTATTTAAATATTTTTATAATTTATATTTATTCAGTCTTTGTATATATTTTATTTTAATGACATCTTTATATTTTCATACTTTATTGAAGTCAGTATTTATATATTTATTTTTAAAAAATCTTACTTGATTTTATAGTACTTTGAGCTACCCCATGTATAAAAAGTGGTTTGTAAATAATTTTAATTTTAGTAATTGCTTAATTATTATTAATATTTAATTGTCTCGCTTGCAGCTGTTCATAATCAAACTGTTCTATCCTGATTAACATTTCCTTTTCTCTGCAATGATGCTTCTGCTGATATACAATATGTCTGTTATTCTTTCGGGAATTGTGTACACATTAACTGCATTCCTATTCATAAGGGAGTGATACTTTAAACCACTGGAACGGGGGGGGGCCTAATAAAAACTGTTTCCTTTTTGCAGGTAATTAGCAGGCTCGGTCTCTGAACATTAAGAGGGTGCTGTTACCATGGCAACTGGCAAGCAAGGCTTTGTGAGAGCTACCGAGCCTCAGCATTTGGTGTCCGTACAGAGAGAGAAAGAGATGCATGTTCAGGCCCCACCACCAGCCATGTACATCCAAGCGGTGTCCGGCCTGCCATCCTACCCTCAGACCCAGCCAGCAGCCGTGCAGGATGCAGCGGTCATCCCTCTGTCCGTGCCGATGATGTATGCCAACCAGACTCTGCCCTTTCTGACTCTGCAAATAGCCAGTGGGGTGGGCCTCCAGCAGCAGAGGCCTGAACCTCCAGCATCTTCTCCAAGACCCAAGTCTGCAGGGAAGCATGTGTGCCCACATTGTGGAAGAGACTGCCTGAAACCCAGCGTGCTGGAAAAGCACCTGCGCTGCCACACTGGTGAGAGGCCATATCCTTGCGCCACCTGTGGCATCTCCTTTAAGACTCAGAGCAACCTCTACAAACACAAGCGCACCCAGGCCCATGCTCGTCTCTCCAGCGAATCTGGGAAGGGAACCTTCAGCAGCCAGGAGAGCACTGAGAGCTCAAGGGAGAATTGCTCTAGTCCCTCACTGGAATTACAAAATGAAGATTCATGTGACACGAACAGGAATGATGGTGTTCTTCCCACTGTGGCAACGAGCACAAGTAGTTCAGAAGACGTCAGGACAGGTTCTGAGACAGAGTGGGCTTTATGCAAAGCTGCAGTGGTTGGAGTTATTGCTTCACCAGCACATGGGCAACAAGTAATTTCGCATACTATGACCCAGAGGGTATGTCAATTATCAACTGACGCTGCACTAATACAGGCAAAAAGCCCAAATGGAGATGGCCATGCTCCACCGACTCCAAATCGCACTCCTCTTCAAAGGCAGGAGGCACTCTTCCCTAAGTCTCAAAGCCATGACAGCACAGACTCAGGCTTCAGTGAAAGCAACGAACAACACTCGACCTCTAGTCCTGGCTCTACTGTGCACGATCCCAGCATGGAACTGGAAGAAGCTGAAACCTCTGAGAAGCTCTCAGATGTGGGCACTGATGACATCAAAAGCAAAGTGTCATTTCACGAGAAACAAAAGCTAGAGAAACACATCTTGAAGCTGATCTCCGAAAACAGTGTGGTAATGGACGACAAACACCTGGTGAATGTGCGGCCGAGGAAGACGGTGTTGTCGAAACAGGGCAGCATCGACCTTCCCATGCCATACACTTACAAAGACTCGTTCCATTTTGAAATAAGAAGCAGCAAACACCAAGTAACCGGTTCACAAAAGCAAGACAGAAAAGGTAGGGCTTTTTACAGCTCTATGCCTACACAACATTCTACCAGCTTGGAACATGCACCATTAACCCGAAGCAGTTCTTTACCATTTAGCGTGGGCGTTCAAAACAGTGACATTTCGGTCTCGCCTTATGAAGTAGACAACATTCCTTTGAGCAGGAGGTGTAGTGCAGGAAACATCTACCCATTTAAGTCAGTAGATCAACACACACCCAGCCATCGTTCACTAGTCAGACAAGTAGCGGTGGACGGTTTATCTACAGTAGAAGGATCTCCAATGGAAAGAGGCAGTCTTAATAGCCTGAGTTCTGATGGGGACTGCACTGACATGGCATCAGAATCGGCTGTCAAAAGATGTCGTAGGAAAAAAGCACAAAAGTTTGCCTACAATAAATGGTACATGTATGGAGGTGGTACATTCAAGAAGCTCTACAACATAGAGAAAGACTCTGTATTGAAGAGTAGAAAGTCCACACTTTCAAGCCCTGAGCTAACTGAAAGCCATGGGATTCAAATAAGCCAACAGAAAGATAGCAATTCATCCGCATCTGTATCTGTGAGCTATACTTCCTGCTCTGCACCGAGTCTGTCTCCTGTTGCTAATGTCCTCACAGCACAAACATCCAGTCAGGTTCTTTCCTCTTACTTACTTGTGCAAAATACACCAATGAAACAATCAACTGGGCAACCCCAGCAAAGTCTGACCAAGCAAATTAATGTTCCAAGCTCAGACTTGAGTACTGTGATGAATGCAATAAAAGGCACAGAAGAAAAAGGCAGGGCGCCAGAAACACAACTTTCAACTCCAATACCTTCGGAGAGGAAAAAGCAAAAGACAGATGAACATCTTTCAGCCCTTGTCGAAAATACAGAGGGACTGCAGAGGGACAATGGGTTAAGTCTTAACAGGCAAGGCAGTTTCACCAGTTTGTCTTCCTCCTCAAATCAGAGACACCTCCTTTTCAAGAGGCACAGTTCTCCGCTTTTTGTGGCCAACATGAGCGGGACATCTGCGTCTCCTTCTGCCTCCTCCAGCATCTCCTCGGTTTCTCAAGCCAAGACCAGCTTTCTTCCTAAATACCAGCTGAAGATTCCTGTTTTGACAGATGGCATGTCAGATCCTTGTCCTGGCAAAAGTTCCTCGCTGAATCCATCTTCACCCAGACAGAATGTTAGTCTGAATCAGCAACCTACAACAGCTTCACCATCCGCACCACAAAGCCAGAAAACTTTGGCCGTTATGTCCCCTGATCAGGAGCAAGGTACTTTGTGTATAACAGCCACAACAAATGCAACGTCTATGGCATCTGCCATGTACAGTTGCCAGAATGCTAATGCCTACACATCATCCTACACCGCTACAACGTCAGTCTCATTAGCATCTCCGTTAGCGTTCACAGACCTGAAAGTCACCGTTAGCACAACACATAGCCCAATCTCACCACTTAGTCACTCGTCTACATCAACATCAACAAAAAACAGCCAGGTTTATGCTGTAAATGTGGCATCTGTACAAGACGATCCTGTTACATCTGTAGTGATCCCAACGCAATCACCCGGAGTTACAGCTGCACCGGTACTTAAGAGCTCTACAGATGGCATCCCTTTGCAGATAAGCAGCACTGAGATCCAGGGATCTCAGGACACTTTTTACATGCAAACAGCAGACCTCCAGATAGTCATGCAACTCATTTCAGATGAGCAGCTTGCGCTGATAGAACCACAGATTGAAACGCAGAACTATAAAACTACTGGAAGTCATTGTTTTCTCAGCAAAGATTCAGAAACGTCTGGGACTCACACAATCCAAACAGGTGTTTCACAGGAAATACATAAACAATGCCCTGGTGATACAAGAACAAAGCTAGCTGTTGAACAGGGGAATGTAAACAGGAGTGTGCTCAGCAACATCCCAGACATAACACTCATGTCGTTTGGGTCAACAGTTACAGAACACAAGGCAAAGAGTACAAAAAGTGCTCAAGATGTTTATTTAACAAACACTGGTGCTAAAGGGGTTATTTCAAGGTCACCTTCCAAGTCAGAGCATGACCTTTCAGCTTTACCGGATAGCAGGGCATTAGGACAACAGTGCAAATTGTTAAGTTCAACAACTGAGGACAGTACGGTGCCAAAAGACCCAGAGACTGTAGGGTGTGGTATTAGTGCTAGATCATATCTTAAACAAAAGCCTAGTGAGAAACTGAGCAAACCTTCAGCAGACAAAACCACTGCAAAAAGTGAGTCAGAGGAAAGCAAATCTTCTGTGCATGACCAGATCTTGAGAAACTATTCATCATCCATAATATGCAGCATTCAGCAAAGCTGTCAAGACACTACAAGCAACCATGGGACAATTCATACAATCGGGGCTTCTACCAACAATGCAGCAACATCCTCTGAGGGTAAATCAACAAAAGTGAAAGTTGCAACTTTTCCAGAAATATCTGAAAGAAGCCAGCAGCCTGTGCAAATGACTGTTCAACAGCACAAATCACATATCTTAACAAAATCTGCAGAAAAACAAACAGCTGAAACAAACACATCATGTATCCCTGTGGCATCTTCACTTCTGGGTTTACCAGTGACCCCCATTTCAGCTTCAAACCAAAATGAACCGCTTCAACCCAATTCATGTGAGGCATCAGGTGCCTCCTCGGCCACAACAAGAGCGATCAGCTCGCGGAGTGTATTAGCGTGCCGGGTAGGTCCACAACAACCTTTAAAACAGACAGGTGCATGCAGTGGCGACAGGTCAAAGTATGAAGAAAATCAAACCTCTGCTTCAGGTCAATCCGGACAACATTTAGCCCGGTCTAAAACTGAGGAAGTCAAGGCAATCGCAACCAGGACTGCTCATATGACCAGTGCTCAGTTTGAGTCACATGGACCAGTGTCCAACTGTCTTAAAGAGGAGAATATGAAATGTGCACTGGGCCCTGGTGGACTGCTTCATGTCAATCAGGATTCATTCACAGGTGAGTTCAAAAACTCATTCAGCCATGATTCTGTTGAGAACGTCCATAAATTAGTGCATATTTTCAGTAGCTGGGGACTGCCAACATTTAATAATTAGGTATACCATATGGTTCACCAATCCAATCTCTGAGAAATTTATTAATTCAGTGTAGTTCATGTAGATGCAATGAATCGTATCTAGCTCATGTTATTTAAAATAATCATAGTACTGCTAGAGTTCCCTTCAGTATTAAGAACTACAGAGCAACTATGAAGCCTATATATTTGTCTTTATGTGATCATTTATTTTGCACCAAGGAAGAGATCTGATATTCTATACAACTATAAGTATATTCTATACATCACTGGTCCCGGAGACCCCCAGGGGTCCGTGAAGGGGGAGATATTGGGTTCGGAAATCACAACCCAACATTATGAAAGTTATTATAATTATAATTATTATTAATTTCTTATCAGCTCAGCAAAACACTAGATCTATAAAGAATGTCATCTTTAATCTAATAACAATTGGAAAACAAAAACGTGTTCTATGGTTGGAAAGTATACGAATAAAAAGTTTTACGACTCCAATAAATAGCCCAAAAATTACTGTACACTTTGAGTGGATCTATGGAAATTGCTGTATTTTACACTGATAGGGATCTCTGGATGCAAAAATGTTTGACAGCCTCTGATAGACATTGGCCAGAGTGGACGTTTTTAATATGTGTTTAGCGATATAGAAAATGCGATCATTGTGGTCATATGCAAAACAATCCAAGTTAATATGGACCACTAAAGGCATAAACAGACAGAAAGTAAAACCAATAACTTCCAAAAGACAGGCCAGACCGGTACCATAACAGACACCCATCTCTGTCCCAAAACTTGGACACACCACTGGATATACTACAACTAATAATTACCAGAAGACAAACTAATGCAATGTAAAAGCGATAAATATTATAGGAAGAAGGAACAAAAAATTCCAGTCATGGGTGCACATGCTGATGGTCGTGCTTGGAGCAGGAAAATGCAACATGTTGGTTGCTTCTTAATCTGTTGTCTGAAACAGCATGTGGTTAACCATGTAACTCGTAATAATAAGTAACAGACACATGAAGGGTTAGCATGCACCTTTATACAGATAAACCTAAGCTGTAACTGCATGTCTCCACAAGGTGGAGACAACTCACAACTTGTGTCTTTCCACAAGTTCTTTCTCACACAAGAACAATTTTGCCCTTGCATTATATATATATATATATATATATAGGGTTATGC
>JAOTRR010000001.1:15581086-15591240 GCA_028570945.1 Gogo arcuatus
GAACAGGAATCTTACAATCAACAACAAGTTCCTATTAAAGTGGCCGGTCAGTGTACATGTTGGGTGAGACACTACAGAAATACAGTCATTACAGGTGAGTGACTAATGATGACTGAATTGTTTTGACTCTATTTATTCAAAACCTGTCTATAAAGTCTATAAAGGTACACTGTAAAAACAAATGTTGAGGCTCAACAAAAAGAAAAAAAAATTAACGCAAGTTTGCAAAACCTTTTTGATTTATGACAACTTCTAATGAAATTGTGTTCAACCGATGAACTACACTGAGTATTCGTATTTTTTAATTACTACTTATTTAATAATTGGCAGCATATACACAAGTTTTTAAGTTGATTACTCATAAAAATTAAGTTGTTCCAAAAGTTTTTCCACATTATTTAAAAGGAATTTTTAAGAGTTATGTACTTAATTACCATAATTATGAGCACAAGTTTTTAAGTTGATAACTATTTTTTTTTTTTTTAAATAAGTTGCTTCAATTAGATTTTCATCAGTGCTTTTTTTTTTTTTAGGTTTTTCATGTTTTTGTTCATGCAGTAGCTTTTAAGAAACTAACAATATTGTTTGGCAATTAACTCTTTTTTATTTTGAACTGCAGTTGTGTATTTGAACACATGATATTTCAATCTTGAAACAACAACAACAACAACAACTCAGATTAAATTGTCCCACAAATTATAAGTAAATTATAACACATTGGCTAGCAGGCTAGCTAGCTCACACTGATTTGTACATTCCTGTTTAAGGTGCTTCTGGTAAAATTGGTGTCCCTTCTTCCTTTTCATCTTCTGAAAAGTATCATTTTCCACGTACACTAATAATGTCACTAACACTACCATAGTAACCGGTTAGAACTAGGAAGTGGAGTTTTACGTGACAAGTGTAAAAAAAAAACGCAACAGAGTGAAACACGTTTTTGCAAACAAACAGTCAGTATTTGAAACAGTATGAAAAATTTTAATACAGAATACTTGCTCATTCATCAGTACACCTCTGTGAGCATTAAATGCTGGCATGGTATAAAAGACTAAACCAGCTCTAATGGTTGTACAACAGATTTTGGGTCACGTTTAAATACACGTGCCTCCATGGAGATAACAGCCAAAGCAAAGTAACGTGATTGAACATTCATAAAGAGAGAAATTAGATTACACAATGTAATGGACTGTTACATGAACAAACAAAAATGTAGTCATGCTTTTCCTCCCTATGATACACATGAAAAGCCTTCTCTCGCTGAGCAGATTCGTCAAATGAAACTTTATCATTCTTATCCACTGCTATGCTAAAACTAAAGGGTCGGATGGCCAAATTACATGGACAAATATGACTAGCGTTAGCTACGTGTAGTAGTACAACATATTCCATCAAATGCATTAGCAGATGTATCCTCACCTCCGTACACAAGTCCACTGCTGGTCATATCACAATTGAGAATACGCCCAAATTCATTGCTTTAGTAGAATTTATTTGTAAATGAAATACAACTCACCTTGAGATGTCCTTTGTATTGTATTTGTTCAGCCTAAACGTCCTCTAACACACAATCCTGACTGTCTGAATTTGTCCAGGCATGTTAAGTGGGTGGGGGAGGGGACTCAAAATCCTGAACTCAAGCCAATTCCATTAAATTACTACAACTTGAATTTTGTTTTAAATCAATTACCGCAGAAATCTGAGTTTAAATTACACCCAATATTAAGTTGATGTAATTAGCAACATTATTATATCAGCACAACTCATCAAAATAAGCTTTGCAACTTAAAAACTTTATGTAACTCAGTAAAATAGAATTTTTATCTTGCAACCATGCATTTAATTAAGCAGTGGGTCTGTAATAGGTTCCCTGAATTACTTTTTATAGTTCATTATAAATGCAAATTGGCCATCATGTGTTAATTAAAGGTGGCTGAAATGCATCAGTAGATTACTAAAACGAATAAAAAAAAAACTCAGTTTATTTAGTAACATCATGAAGCAAACTCTTTGGAAAGCTCTTTAATCACCATGTTGCATTTTCTGCTTATTGGAGCCTGTCTGGTTCTGTTGGAGGCGTTCCATTCATTTTAGTTCAGGCTTGAATGCAATAAAATGCAATTCAACACACATTCCTGTTGGACAGTGTATTTGTTCAAGCCAAAAAAAACAGTGACTTTCTTTCCAGTTATGAATTAATTTCCATCAAAACTGGGTGTGTGGTGGGAAAACACCCTGGATGGGATCCCAGTCCATTCCAAGGTGCCATACACACACACATTCACACACTCATTTACACCTAGGCTCACTTTAGAGTCACCAGTTCAACTACAGTACCTGGATGTTTTTGCGAGGCAAAGAGGAGGAGTGGAGTGTGAAGCTGAGAACCTGGAGGAAACCCACGCAGAGAAAAGGAGAACATGAGAAACTCCACACGGACAGTAACCCGAGTTCAGGATACAACCAGGGAGCCTGGGGCTATGAGGTTATGCTATATAAAAAATAGATAGATAGATCGATAGATCGATAGACAGACAGACAGACCATTCTGGCTGAAAGTCTGATGTGAACAAAATAAAAAAATATTCTGCATGAAATCAGTTTGCTTAAAATGTACATGTGTAATTTTTGTATTTAATGGTCAATACTTCTTTAAATTATGAATTGCTTCTTTTGCATGTTTTAACATTTTAAAAATAATTTTAAAAATCATATTTTTTTTTGTTATTCTGATAGCTGATATGAGAAAAGAAAAAAATCAATGTATTTATGGTGCGGTACTTAATTTATTAATAATAATTTATTTATATAATAAAGACTTAAATTTTAATGTTGTTATTGATGATGATGATGATGATGATGATGATGATGATGATGATGATGATGATGATGATGCATGACAGCAATATTTTTGCTTTGGGTTTTTTCCTCATAAGCCAGGCCTGAAGGTGATGGTTATATCACATGGGTGCAGTGGAGAGGGTGGTGCTCTGTAGGCTGTATCCTCTATAAAAACCTGTTTGCTGGACGCCCGAACAGTCAGACACACCCACACCCACACACACCACACACTCCTGGATGCGAGTTACAGCTCCTGAACTGACGCACATCTCTCGGGAGCGCGTGCCATGTGAGACGCGGACGGTTTCACCGGGAAAATGCGGCGCATCTGCGTGAAAATGTGGTTTCCTGGATGTCAGGACTTTAGATCAACTAAACTGGGACTAATCTGAACACCTTTTGTCCATCGGACACGCTTTCCCCCCACTTTTCTTTTTTTCCTTTTTTTTTTTTTGGAGTGAAACCCCTGGGGATGGCCAAGACGTCGCTTCTGGATTTGGGCGTTTTGATTTTAATCGGATTAACAGCCGCACGTGCGACCGGTATTATATATTTTTTATTAACCTGGATCCTGATGAAAGTGTCGTAAGAAGTCGGAGATGTTTAGACAAAGTGCTGTGGATGAGTTAGTACACCGGAATGTTTCTCATGCGCTTCATGGAGGCACTGCGTCACACCAGGAATAGAATTCATATTTCAATATTTCAAGAGACTGTAATTAAAATTGGAATAATTTCCCCTATATTCGTGTTTCTGTCAGTTCTGGTGATCTTGATGCTGATTGGTGACCGTAACCAAATTGACTGATTTCTTTTTCTTTTCTTTTCTTTTTTTTGTGTGCAAAATTAAATAAAACATTTCTATATAGAATTTTATTTTCATACATGAATTTTTTTTTTTGCCATCAAACCCTTTTTTCCCTCCATTTCCCCCCTCAAGAGTTTCTGAGTTCATTCATGTATTCATCTTCATTATGCACTTTATTCTGTGGAGGATCCAGAACCTATCCCAGGAACACATCGGGAACACATCCTGGATGGGATCAGATTACATTTCAGCGCAATATGCGCGCGCACACACACACACACACACACACACACCTACCTAGGGGCAGTTTAGTATACAGTCACTGGAGAACCTGGTGGAAACGTGGACCCAGGAAGAACATGCACAGAAACTTTCTCCTGTTAAACACAAAAATAACGTACAATATGAAAAAAAAACGTTTTGCAGCAAACATAAGTTTTGTGTATGTTAAAAAATACAGTATCAAGTATCGTGATGTGTTTTTCTTTGCCATATCGCTCACCCCTAGAGTTTACTCCCTGTCTCGTGCCACAGGTGATCATATTTAGTGAAAACGAGAAAATGTTTGACTTCTAACTCTCAGATCTGTATAAATGATTTTTTAGATGAATGTTTTATTCCACAAAGCTACTCACCCCTTTTATTTCCGGAATGTTCCCAGGCGTTTCGCTGCACCGGATTGTCGCGTGCGAGGAGAGTGCACCTGGGCACGAGCGAGCGAGCATGTGCGCGAGGACAGCACCGGAACCTGCACCAGCACCTACGGAACGAGCGAACGGATCCGCCGATGACCACGACGGCGTTACAGGATCGTCGCGCGACTCTCATCCGCGGAACCGAGCCAAACGGTGCACGTGCTACACGTACAAAGACAAAGAGTGCGTTTATTACTGCCACCTGGACGTCATCTGGGTGAACACGCCCGAGTGAGTGCGCGCGCTTTTCTTACCATTCACTTCAAAGAAAAGTTTAAAAAAAAAATTACTCCTTTAATTTTTCTTCCTTCCAAATAGACAGAATAGGTAGATTTTTAAAAATGAATATGCATAAATATTAAATAAATTATTGAACAAACAAACACTCTTATTTATGTTACACAGAGTATTTCAGGTTTTACCTAATAAATATTGATTAAAAAAAAGAAATAAAAACTATTACAGGGAATGTGACAGGAACTAAATCATATTTTTTGTCAACACAAACAAACAAACAAACAAACAAATACTGATCAATCAATCAATCTTGTTAATATTACACTGATTTGGAGGTCTGTTCCATAACAAGATCAGAATAAAATTCATAAAAATTACCATGAGTGGTAATGAAATTAAAATCACATACTTTTTTTTTTTTTTGTAAATATAAAACAAAAAAACATTATTGAAGTCAGTGTCACAACTTATGCACAGATCTAGGAGTCCTGGAAATGTCTAGGAATTTTGGAACAAATATATTCATGCTGGTTATTCTTTCAATAATAATAATAATAATAATAATAATGACAACACTATAAAGCGCTTAAGAAATGACTTTATTATCTGCACTAATGCAGGATACCTCAGGCATAATTCTTATTGGGTTTTTCAACATAATGCTGCAGGATTTCACGACAGAATCTACATCCACTGCCGAGTCGTGAATATAACAGGAAAGCTAAAGCAAGATAGCGTTCAACTTCTACTTAGTTCCAGTCCCGGGTTTCTGGTTTTCACCTGATCCTGCATACCAGATCATTAGAGTTGGGATCAGGTGTTTAAGAGGAGAAACCTGAAACCGTCCTGAAAAGGCAGGCTGAACTGACAAAAAAGTGTTTTTGTTTTGTTTGTTTGGTTGTTTTTTTTTGTACAAAGAGAAACTAATAAAGGTAGATGTTTAAGCGCATAACAATTTGTTTAACTCATGTTGGCAAGTCTAGAATTTTCCTAATTTTCCTCATTTACATTTCATTTTCATGCAAGAAAATCCAAAACCATAGTAAATATCCTGCTGCTTACTCTTAAGCAGGATTCTACAAGGTGGTACCTTTATTGTTTATGTATTACATGGCAATATGGATGTAGTTTACAATTAAAAATGATTTAATGTAAGTATTTAGACATTAAGGACCACTTTTTAACCATCGATCCATTAATTTCGAGTATTTCTTTAAAGGCACACTGTATGCACCTCTCTAGGTGAAAAATACACACTAAAGGTGTGTACAAAAGATGTATCCCTGAGTGTACCGCCGCAGTGATAAAGAAAACTACAGTTTAGTAATCTTTTTTTCTGAGAGTGCAATATAACTTATTAAAGTTTAGTTTACGTAGAAATAGTAAGGAAACCGATTGCGTCACTTTTCCAAGTAAAGTAGGTTGTCTGTTTTAAATTAAAACTTAATAGAGCTTAAAAAGCTTTAAAAACTTAATAAAAACTGTTGACCTACTTTACTTTGAGGCAATCAGTGTCCTTGCTTTTTCTGTAAAAGTCAACTTATCATGTTTTATATAATATATAATGTGTATATAGTAACATAACAGCAAACATGCATCAAGTGTAAATGTAGAAAAAATATGAATAATTTAACAAAACAACAACAACAACAAGTTTTAATGTATGTCCAGTGTTTATTTTATATTAATTTAAACAAACAGAATTCAGGTGACTTACAGAAAATTTTATGAATCAAAATGTACTGTATCCGAACAATCAAGAGTGAGTTGGAGTGTACAATATTTCACCCTATACGTTCACACTATCAAGCAACAAGTCGCCTGTGCCACTTGTATTCATGTACTGTTCAGCGTTTTTCAGTTTTGATAAGAAACGTTACTAACTACAGTATATAGGCTACTAAAGCTAACTCGTTAAACACAAATAGCAATGAAAAAGCACACTAATCAGCGTGAAAATTGGTTGTTTGATTTACATGTGAGGTGCTAGGCTTCATACAAGCTTCTACAGTAGATTTGCAAAGCAAGCTAACTTTACTCGATACACACACTCACCAGAAGCAGCACCAACGATCTCTGTTACCTCCTTTCAAGCTTTCTTGTAATCTGTAATATCTCCACACACATTTAATGACAAGTTGTACATGACAGGATAAGATGAAACCACGGTTATAAGCTTTCCTTCCATTTTTGCATCAAACAGTAAATGCAGGTAGGAACTAAACGGAGTGGGGAACTGAAGAAAAGTCAGACCACATGTGCCATAGGATTGGTCCGAGGAATCGTTCATATGGATTTGTCGCTTTTGTTACGTCATACCTACAGCAATTTGGGTAGAATTGAGTGTCGCTTGCTGCTGATTCTAAAACCATGGCTCTGTGTCACGTATAATGAGCATCCTGAAGATCAACTCAGGTGTTGTGTTTAAGAATTATCATATGGACTGCGATTGATGAGTCTCTCCCGTTCTCTCTGTGTGTGTGCGTCTTGACAGGCGCTTGGTGCCGTATGGCATGTCGAGTTACAGAGGCTCTCAGCGTGCACGGCGCTCTGCAGCAGACAGGAGGAGAATGATACAACGATGTGTGTGCACTCAGCAAAGCGACTCTCATTGCAACAGCTTCTGTGGCAAAGGGTAATTATTTATAGGTATACAATTATACAGCACTGCTGAGCTCTCGATTCTGACTGGAGTGAAGGTCAGTAATTTTCTCTAACTGCAGCTCTGATAGAAATGCAGCTGCAAATTACAGGTTTATATTAAAGAGGCCAGCTCACCCTTCCCATAATCCAATTGTTTTTGTTTACATATGGGCCACTGCGTTTTGAAAACATGAGCGCTATTGTGCTAGCTCTCTTCGTGTGCGCTCACCTAGCTGAATACCGAGCCTTTACAAGAAAACTTTCGCTAATAAAAACCACACAATTTTGAACGCAATATGCCTGATGTTTCCTTTCCTTCGTGGCTGCTCACGAGACGGCCGAGGCCAGTTCTGCACCATTACAATGGAAGAACCATACGAAAACGACATGGATCGGTAGAAATAATTAAAAATATAACTATTTGGGGAAAATATCTTCAATTTCACATTACGATTTATGATTTATAGCCTATGATGTTGCCATTTTTCAAATGTAAGAATAGTGGAATATCAATGGCATTGAAAATGGCGACTCGCTACTTAGTGCAAAGGCTTCTGGGAAGAGTGAGCTGGCCCCTTTAATGTGCTAATTTGTTTGGATAAAAAGTATGATGTGTAATTCTTAAATAAAAAATAATGCAATCGTGAGCAAATTTGCTGTGGTGTAAGAGAAGTAAAACACTTTGTGATATGCTGTTATTGTAAAATAATCAACTTCTGGATGGTAATAGTAGCCGGGTTTCCATTGTAGTGTTGTGCAAAATAGAAGTGATTTTAAAAAAAAAAACATCAACAAAACACAATTGCGAATGGTCTGTGTTTCCATTAAGTGATGTTAATGGTTTTAATGGTTAAAGCTGGGTTTTCTCCTCTCGTGATAGGTCTTACAGAGCGTTTCCATTAGTCATGTGACTTAAATGCGAAAAATGTTTCCATTTCAATTTTGCAAAATATTGCTTTATCAGATCATCTGAAAAACCACGTCATGTGAGCGTAAAAACTTTTTTTGCGATATTTGAGGGGTTTTTTTTGAAAATCATGTTTCACTATTCGTTTTTTAGTTCACAATTTCAAATTACGCATTAAACAGGTTCATGGAAATACAGCTAGAAACTCCGCTTCATCACAGCACCCTATTGTTGACATTATTTCTCTATACCACGACATCTCAAAGTGTTTTATTCCTCTTATACCACAGAAGTTTGTAAATAATTACATTTTTTTTATTTTATTAAATGACATGTTGAACATTTTTACCAATTTAAAGTTAGATTTAATCTTATGGAGCATCCATAAAATATGTTAGGTTTGTGTCGATTAGTGTTTTATTCCTTACTTAAGTTCTTTATTTTTTTTTCACCAGCTGATGGTTTGATTGTTGTGTCTGTCTTTGTCTCATCCTATAAGATGGAGGTTACCATAACCATCTGTTGCTGGAGAGCTAAGCCATGCTGGAAACGTCCTGCCCATGCATTCTTCTGTCCTAACACTTGGACATACCTTACAGAAAAGAAACTTATCTGTCTGAGGAGAAGGAGGAATTCCATTATCCAGGGGAGAGACATGACAGGAAAGTAGAAGAACATAATGGAGGGTTTGTGGAATGCTTACACAACCAACGAGCCTGTAGACTAAGTCCGAGTGTGATTCAAAGAGAGGATATTTAACACAAAAACTGGCTTCATGCTCTCGTCATGTTACAGCTCGTCTTCTGCAACACTCAAGGCTGAATCTTTGTACTGACTATCAGCTCCACTTTGTTGCCTTTAATTAAAGATACGCAGAACCAAGAATTAAGACTAACTTGCTATAATAATCTGATTTCCCTGAAATCTGAAATCCCAGGTGGGGCAAAATCACCAATCACCAATCAGCGTTCGATAGTTGTACACTGTAGATACTAAGCCGACACTGAACTGTTTTCTCATTTTCCAGCCTTCAATACCATGTGCTAATGTTTCTGATTAGACGGCACTTAAATATGGACTCGCTAACAGAGAAACAAAACTGAGGACTGTACATGAAGCAACACATTTTCAGCTGTTAATACACCAACGATTAACATGATCTATGTTTTATATATAGCATAAACCTATACAATATTTTTACTTGTGTAACTTTGGGCACTGCATTAAAAAATCTCAGCATACAGATTCTAATGCTTTATTTTGCCATATTTTGTGAGAGAATCCAACTGATTCCCCTTTCATCGCTATTGGTGATAATTGTAAAAAAAAAAAAAAAAATCAGAAATAGATTGAAAATCACTGTTTTGGTGGTCATTTGGATGTCCTACTTTTCTAAACCTTCAGAATTAAAATACATTAGATGTTATTTTGCATAATGTCTGTGCTGCACTGACCGAACATAAGAGGAACCATTACTAAAATTGTGCATGGTAAACAATTTAAGGAATAAAACACATAAAAATGAAATGACATGACATGTCAATAAAAATGAACATGTCATTAGTTTTCTCCATTTCTAATTACTGTTGTGGAATTTACGTGAAACAAGTTAGTTCCTGTCCTCACAGTTGTTCCTTCACCAGCCCTTCTTTTTTCCCTCTCTTGAGGTTAATAAGACAAAAAAAAAATGCAGCTTGCCAACTTACTGACTGTTACACTGTGCTGACACTGGAGACTCCTTCCTTCCATAAATGTTAAATAAACCTTTCCTCACCATATCAATGATTATACATTTCTCAAATAACAACACATTATATTGTTCTTTTTTTAGGCTTAAATTATGTGGAGTGTCAGCTGTGAATTCGCCGTTACTATAGAAATGATATCGAATTAAAACAAGTTCATTAAAGTGTAACTTCCTGCACCACCAGCTCTGAGCCTAACTCCACCCTCTACATCATTTTAGAAAATGCTAAAAAGTGGGCAAGGGGCTGAGAGGAGGGGCAGGGAGGGGCTGAGTGGGTTGA
>JAOTRR010000001.1:15654863-15666111 GCA_028570945.1 Gogo arcuatus
AGGAGAAGGAGAGGGAGAGGGAGAAGGGATTGGGGGAGAGAGAGGAGAGGGAGAGGGAGAAGGGGGTGGGGGAGAGAGAGGAGAGGAGAGGGAGAGGGAGAAGGGGGTGGGGGAGAGAGGACGGTTCACTCACTTGGCCAGTTTCATTTCTATCTGTTGGCGGATCTCCTGGCGCTCCTGGTCACTGCGCACCGGGAAGATGTTCCTGTCCTCCAGCTCCTGTTTGCTGGGTCGGTTACGCAGCTTTACCGCCAGCAGCTCTTTCCTTATCCGCCGTGGTAGTGTCCCTGCAAAACACACACACGTATTAAAAAGAGCTGAAAGAATATCACTTCCCTTCAAATTTGCAAAATGGCCATTTTAAAAAAAACAAACATTTTAAACACGCAGTATGAAGCCCTGGCACTGCAAGGCAGGTTATTATGCATTCTGCATAAATTAAAATGTGCATAAATTAAAATTAAGTTATATTAATTCATGGATGATTTCATAGGGATAATGCAGATATCCCAGGGCTGGGTGATAGGATGATATGATATCAATATTGCATTGAAGAAGATCACAGTACACAGTATGATGATATCTTTTCATAAAATTAATTTTTTTTTAAATAATTACGAATTGAGTGGAAGCAGCACATTTGATGTTAAATTCTGAGGTCTTTTTTTAAAACTATAAAAAATAAATGTAATGTAAAAAATGTATTTTGCAGATATATCTAACAAACAGGTTTCTTTTTTAAATGCAACACTACTGTAGTGCTGGTTTGTCAGCAATGTTGTGGTACATATTGGGTATCGTAGAAATGCCTTCTATCGTGATATGATATTTTTGTCACATTTCCTACCCTATAATATCCTCAAGCTAAACAATTTCCCTCAGGGATTAAGAAATCAAAATCTTTGAAAAGAAACTCAATGCCACTTCAAGTGTAATTTAAAACCAGTTTAGCAGTGGTGATACACCTAACATAAAATGCTAAGAAAAATGGTGTACTCATCTATTTTTCATTAATTTTTTTCAATAAAGTCTATAGAGAATTCAAGAGCACTGAGGTATAACTTATAAATGTCTTGACATCATGTAGTAATCGCAGCGCCGGTGGTGCGTACCCGAGATCACAGATTCGTTCCAGCTGTCCTGATCGCTGTAGTATTCATCCAGACCCATATTCTCTTTATTCTCCTCTGCGTCCTTCTTGCTCTCCACCTCTCCTCCCTGCTGCTCGCTCTCCATGCTGGAGGTGCGAGACACGTAGCCATCCGAGCGGCGCTTCGGCGAACAGCGAACCTCTTTACTATTGAAACTGAGTGGAAACAAATAAACATGCACATATGAATGTCCATAAATCAAAAGTCAACCTATGAGACACTGCAACGTCTTAACAGGCTAAATGTACATGTAACTATAAACAGATAAATAGCACGATGTATTGTTCTTTAATATAGCAAATTGCTGTGATATAAGCGATATAATAAAACACTTCAGGATGGTTTACACCTTATGATTTTATTTCTATAGTTACTTTTATACAAAAGATCATTTCATTTACACAACCTGATTGGTATGATAAGTAACAGCAGTGCATTATTCTGAGCTGTTTCAGATTGTTAATAAGAGTGGAGATGTCAACTGGTAATTTTATACTGCTTTTATTTTAATGCTGTAACGTTTTACAATTCCTTTGTGGTGTATTTGGCAGAAATATTAAAGGCAATTTCAAGGCAATTTCTTGTAGACCTTGCAGTATATTCTCTTGTGTTTGGTCCTCACTGTAACCACCACAGCCTGCAACTTTCCTTTTCTAGCTGCTTGTAGGTGTAATGACGCAACTATGACATGCTTTTGTTTTCTGTCACATCAAAGAAAAAATACATTCTTTAGCAATTTATTTAGAATTTAACAGATTTCAAACCCTAAAATTATAATATTCAGGTATGAAATAAGTTATTTTCTGTCATTACCAGGGCTGCCAGAGTTCTTATTTTTACACCTACTTCGGCTAGTTTTGAGGCTGATTTAAAAAATAGTCTGTGGCGGCCAATATATTGTTTTAGAGCAAATACATCTAATCAATTTCTGCAAGCATAGGCTATAAGTGCAGACAGCGTGTCTATGATGATGTACAAAACCATTTCTGTTGCAACATATTTGCATATACTGCAAATCAGAAATGCGTGCACACCAGAGTGAATATGTTTCCCGTACAAAGACTAAAGACTAAATAAAATCTGAGATCTTTTTGGGTAAGAAATTTTGCTGAAATCTGGTAACCTAGCTCATAACATATCCTATCTTTTTATCCAACTGTATTTAAGATCCTGGTATTCCATTTTAAAAGCATTATATCGTACAGTATGTTTTGATGTTCTGTAAATCCTCACCTGTCCTGCCGGTGTTTGGTGGCCAGCGCTCGGTGCAGTTCCTCGATGATGCAGGTAGGGGGCAGCAGCGGGTGCATGTTTCCCAGGTGTGGTGAGCCTGTAGGGGTGGATATCCGGCCCCTCAGTGTGTCTTTGGGAAGAGTGAAGTTCCTGGGAAGGGTGGCTGGAGCCGGACGTGTCTGGTGTGTCGGGTGTGAACCTGTGTGACGGCGAAACTGAGGTTTAACTGTCATGTTGACAGTTGGGAGAAAGATCTAGTATCAGAACCTCAAGAAAAAGCAAATAATTTCATATTTATTTCCATAACTAGCCCTGTGTTCTTAACACACCCTAGTTGACATTCTTTCCCCTTATTTTAGTTGAATCATCTCCACTACTAACATCCAGTTTAGTGTCTGACCCTTTTAACGGCTTAACCTTTAAACGTAAACAGCATTAAACGTTTACATTTCAGATCATGTTTTCATTTTAATAAATAGTCATGTGGTACTAACTGTCCAGACTCCCAAGTCTGGGCAGGAGCTTTGCAGGCACTCTGGGAGGAGGAGTGCGCACTTTTCTTAGCGCCAGCTCTGCTTTCAACTCCTCCACACTGCGGACAACCTCAGCAAGAGGAACGCTGTCACTGATGGATGGTTCAGATGCTGAAACCTCTTCCTCCTCATCCTCCTCCTCATCCTCCTCTTCTTCTTCGTTGTGGCTGTTCTCCTCCGCGGTCTCAGTGTATTCTGTGGCATCTTGTACTGTTAACAGAAACGAGGACGGATTTTAGGATTCTGTTATCTTTGTCGCCACCTAGTGGGACATGTTACACCAAAGTACACTGCACATTGCTAATTTTACCAAGAACATAGACATATTTTAATGCTGTATACTATGTTCCCTGTAAATTTAATAGCAAGGCATGTCCTAAAGTAGTCTATACAATATAGAAAAAGGCGTCCATGAAATCGTTCCTTAAAAAAGAGCACTTTGAGCTGTAGCCTTTCCTGCAATCGTGACATTTTAAGTATTTTTGTTGGACAAATTCTCACTATATTCACTCACATACAACATTCACTGACATTTTTATATAATATAAATACACACCCTTATAGCGAGCTTACGTCATAACAGACTCCTAGTAAAAACATCACATGTTTGTTTTATTCATAATTAGAAAATTGGTAACCTTGAATTTTGTAAAAGCTCTGAGTCAACAATGTCTGATGTCACGTTATAAATGCGCATCATTGTAAAGATGACCATGACTTGTGTCAGGATTATAAAAATGTCCATCTATTATTCCTACTTCAAACCATATAATAAGCAATGAATAAAAAATCATGGGCACGTGCTGTTATAGGAAAATAAAAATAATCATCTACAGGGTGGTGCGATGCAGCTCAGGGTGGCGTTACTATCACCACCCTGAAGTAGTGGGTTTTTTTCACTATCTTAAAATTAATAAGACAAAAAACAAGGAAGCTTTTACCGAGAAACTAAAGACTGCAAAAGTGACAGCTTTACTTCTGACTGTTACAAACCTTCTGACCAATCAGATTTGAGAATCCAACAGCGCTGTGGTATAGCGTATCTATCTAAAAGACTTTAAGGTGCGTTTCCATAGAAACAGCGCCAAGCTGTAATCTTGTAATTACTGTAATCCTGACATGACGAGTCTCATGATGTTCCTAACATGGCGCTCTACACTAGTCTTGCCTGTTGAAGGATTGTCCTCGTCTGACCCCAGGTCCTCTGTGTTGCTGGCCAGCGGCGCCATGGCCTCTTCCTCTCTTTCCTCACAGTCCGAATATTCCTGAGTCGGCATCTCTGGTTCCTCTGAGTTCCCCCCACACACCAGGCCAGAACCTAAACACCGCCACAGAGAGTAATCTCTAAACCAATGTGTTTAGATCAACAAAACAACCATTTATTTAAAATAAATGTAGACTAATCCTATAAATGACTTACAGACAACAGCACCTTTTTATTGGAGCCGTTTCAAGAAATATTGGTTATGCTACATTAATTACAATCGATTGCTTTAAGTAAAGAACCTAAACTGCTTTAAAAGTACCTTAACTTAATTTTCACTTTTATGGCTATAAAATCAGAAGCGATCTAATTGCTAAAGATTGCTAGTAGGCTAGCTAACATTAGGATACCTCTGATAGTGTGTAAACCCGAAGCCAAAGACTGCTAGCTAGTTAACATTAGTCTAACTCATATATTGTGTAAAGCAGTAGCAAAGTTCACTAGTAAGCTAGCTAACATTAGACTAACTCTTATACATTATTGTGTAAACCAGTTGCCAAAGATCGCTAGTAGGTTAGCTAACATTAGGTAAAATGCTAGATATTTTTTGACAAATATCTTGGCAAAATGTTATGCTGTTAAAAAGGTTTCTAACGGGTTTGCTAACATTAGGCTTGCTCTATGGCTTGTGTTACACTCTATGTTGTGTGAACCAGTAGCGAAGGTTGCTAGCAAACATAGACTAACAGACTAATTAATTAAAGGAAATTAAAAGCATTCACTATAGTGTCAATTAAAAATAAATAAATGATTAGCCTGCATTAAATCCGAATAAATGGCAATTTGTAAGCCGGACACCATGGATCCACCACATTTAATATATTATAAGGAATTTTGCTCTGCGAAATAATCACAATATGACATTTTTTAAATATTGCAATACATTTTCCAATAATAATAATAATCACTATGTTTGCCTTGAATGTAGTTTACACTGTCAGAAATAGGGGTACAGTAGGAGTCCATTTCTGTCCCCCAAGGCACAATCTACACTAAAGTACCCCCTAGGGCTCATTATTGGACCTCAAGGTAACTTCTGTACCTTTTTAGGGCCAAAAGGGTACATATATATGTTCCCAAGCAGTATATAAAGGGTGCCCAAGCGTATATACTGCCCCAGCGACAAGGTACAATAATGTAGTCTATTTTCTGAGCGTGTACAGAGTTTAGAATAGACATATTTTGAGTTTTGGATGTTTTTTGGGCTCCTTCTATTTTATAAACCTGGCAACCCTGATTTCCACTAACCTCTACGTGCACTCTATACTCATCGGCCCCTTTAATAGGAACAACTGAACATCTGCTCATTCATGCAATTACCCAATCAGCCAATCATGTAGCAGCAGTATAATGAATAAAATCATACAGTTACAGGTCAAGAGCTTCAGTTAATGTTCACATCAAACATCATGATGGAGAAAACGTGCGATCTCAGCGACTTTGACCAGAGTATGTCTGTTGGTGCCAGAGTATTTCAGAAAGTGCTGATCTTCTGTGAGTTTCACACACAACAGTCTTTAGAGTTTACACAGAATGGTGTTTAAAAAAAACCATCCAATGAGCATCACTTCTGCGGTCTGTTCTAAGCTGACAGCAAGGTAACTCAAATAACTCAAATAAGCACTCTTTACAACCATGGTAAGCAGAAAAGCATTTCAGAACGCACAACCCATCAAACCATGAGGCGGATGGACTGTAACAGCAGAAGGCCACATCGGGTTGCACTGAGAACAGGAATCTGATGCTACAGTGGGGACAGACTCACCCAAACTGGACAACTGAAGACGGGAAAAAGATCATGCATGAATAAGCAGGGCTACAGGTGTTCCTATTAAAGTGCCTGGTGAATATATATTTTTAAATGGTACTTGCTCATATCATAACAGGAACAGGAAGAATTAGCTTTCATTTATGAACTATGCCTTTAAAAAAACCCATAAAAATCAGCTGCTGTATTATTCACACAGAAACATCAGTGTGGATTCAGTGATAAATGATGCAGCTGAACTCTGCTGCTGCTGTCATCACTCTTTAATAAAAGTGTAACGACTCCTTCGGTGGTTGTACGGTGTGAAACGAGTTGGCTCGGGTTCTCTGTATAACGGCGGAGAGTAATGGACACAGCTGGAGCTGTGAGGATGAGAAAACTGTTTCTCACCTGCGCCCGTCTCTGCCATGCTCTTCCTCATCAGTTCGTCTCGGCTCTGCCGTGCTGACACTTTCCTTTCCAAGCCTACAGGGGGCAGCACGTACATAGCATGTTGGGGTTTTTATACACCTCACTGTCACAACTGGGTTGAAAAACAGTCTGCCAACCAAAAATATCTATCAAAAAACTGACACTGGTGACAGTTAGACCATTCATAGCTAGTGTACATGGAAAAAGATGAGCTTCTGTAGCTCATCAGTATGTAAGGAATAAAACACTCAGGGATGTGATGTTATAGGAAAATATCCTAACATCAGTGACGAGGTGGTGTGATGTGGTTCAACACGAAGTGGAGTCAAGCACCACAAATCTGCTTATTTTTCTATAACTGCACATCCCGAAGAGTTTTATTCCTTTATACCGTAGGAATTTTCTCAATAAATCCAATTTGTAATTTATTAATGAATCTGTTATACTTTTTATCCATTTATAGTTACATTTTATGACATGGAATGTCTGCGAGGCAAGTTCCTGTTATCATTTATGCTATAGCTGCTAGACAGTTCATTTCACCAGATCATTTATTATTATTATTTTCTGTAGTATAAAGTGCAGTAAATATTTAAAAAAAAAAAAAAAAACCCAATATCACTGCTGTACTGAGAATGAGCCACCACTCAAAATAATATTTATATCTGCTCAGTGCTTGTCCCTTTCCATTTGCATCTTGAAATTTGGTGAACCTGATAAAAACAAGTGCAGTCACAGCATCTCCGCTGATCTCCGCTCACCTGCTGAGCCTTGCCTCAACTTCTCATTTTTCTTTTTCCTCCACTTCCATGGTTTGAAGATGCGCCCCAGGCTGGCCAGCTTGCTGTTGCGGCGGATGGGTGGAGTGCGGACTCCCGTCACCAAACAACCAGAGTGAAGCGTTTTCGGCTGCTCCATGACACCTACAACAGAGAGTGAGAGAGTCAGAGGATCAGCAGATTGCACAGGAATACTCGTGATTGCACATGATCACGAGTGGCGAGCGCTGTTTAAAAAAAGTAGGCGTTAATTACGTTGTAAATATCAGGACGCTTGAGTGAGAAATGCTCTACGAGGACAGCACATCTGGGTCTTCTCCCTGTGAAGAGATTTGCTGGAATTAAGCATCGTAACACATAACGAGTCCTGCAGTTATATTACGGTGGTTCTGGAGAAGAAGAAAAAACAGTTCGCACACGGATTGCTTAATCAACATAAATAAATAACTTTAGCTGCATCATTTCTCTCAGAATTTGTAAATGCAGAAGGAGACTCAGAGCAGGACATTGAACACAGCATCACATCACATGACCTCACATACCAGAGTAAAAACCTTCTCGTTCTTAAATTACCCAAGGAAATCAAATCAGCTTGAGGTATGTGCCAGTAATTAGTTATACCAGGGGATCTCCATTTTGTAAACAAGTAAACAACATGTACAGAAGACAGCAAACATACCTGTTTTAAACATAAAGGCAAATTATGATTTGATTTAATGTTTTATTTGCTGTTTTATGGATTATTGCTGAAAATTATTTTACAGTTAGACCATTTTTATTTCATTACTTTTGAAGGCATCTTTGCTTTAAGAGACATTCTTAGACATGTATAACGCTTCTGCACAGTACCTATAGTGTCTATATATATTGTCTATATATATCAATATATATAGTGTCTATATATATATTTGTATATAGTGTCACCTATATATAAAGATTAATATTGATTAATAGTGGGGAAAAAAACAAAACCATGACAAGACCACCTCTTTTTGTGAAAAGTGATAGAAATATTCTCTAATATAAATTTCCCCCCCCTCTTAAATCTCTGTTTCAAATGTTACACGTTCCCTCTCTTCAGATCAGGCTTGGTGACTCAGAAGGTCAAAAAAAAACAACTTTTTTTAACTTTGGTTTGTTAATTTTTGCTGTAAGTTTTGTATTTCATTTGTAATTTCTTGGTATTGTAAAATGGAGGTATATATACCATATAGATACTTTGGTCACCCACAAACATAGGGAGGTACAAACTTTTGCACTGTATACCAAGATAAAAAAAACAGCAACACATCTTTCATGTTGTGAAGTCAAACTCAATTCCCTCTTCACTCTCACCAGAAGTCCAGACTGAAAGCTTCCCCATATCAATCCCAAGCCTCATGCGCCAATCCGGAATACTGGGAATACTCTTGTGAGCCTCTAAGATGGATTCGAGACAGAGCCTACAGACCGAGCAGCACCTCAGGAGCCGAGTTAAGTGGAGAGCAGTGAAATGAGGTGGGGGGAATTAAGCTCTTCAGCGCCGCTGCTGCACGATGAGGAACGGCATCTCAGACAGAAATAGTCTCTCCCACGCAGTCTGACTGAGACAGAGAGCTGACGCTTCGGGAACACAGCAGATGAGCTGTGGGCTGCGCCAAAAGCCGACAGTTCTATCTCTGTCTCTGGCTTTGCATTATATGTCACACCTACTGGCTCATGGAGACAAAAACAACACCTGTTTGGATCTAATGAGAGGCTGGAATATGATAACAAAAGTTATAAGACGTTTAATTAGTGAGAGATCGTCCTAATAGTCCAGGAGAAGCACTACTGAAACTCTTAGCCACTAGTGCTAGAGTTGGGCTAGCATTACGCATCTACTGTATTACTGATCATGTTGAATCTTTACAAATAATCCACTGAGGGAAAAATTTAAATCACAGAGGAACATCTCTACACCTTTGTCCTTGTTAAAAATGGCAGCATTTATGAATATACATAATTATGCAAATTAGAAACGCCCACAAACATCCTCCTGTCATCCCTCATAATCTAATAGCTATAACTAACATTAGCTACATTTGCTAGTAAGTGCTAGTAAACTAGCTCATGCTTGTCAGTTTCAACTGACATTTTGTCAGTGATTTAGTCAACAGCAGACAAAATACCATACGTTAGCATAACAACTATGATCTGATCATTACTAATTAAGACAATTTAGCTAGCTATGGTATCTACAGTAGCTACGGTAGCTATGACTAAAGCTTTCCAAGTACCACATTTGCACATTGGACATGATTGGTCCAAAGCCGCTGCACCTATTTGTGACATCGCAAAATGAGCTCATATAAAAGGAAAGAACCACCTGAATTACTTTTCTTTATAACACAGTGCTGCTGAATTCTTGAATCTGATTGATTAGAAGGTGTTGATTGGTTGGAATTTTCTATAACAGCAGCTTTGACAGTAGTGCAGCTGCAAATCACAGGTTTATATTAATGCACTTGTTAATAAGTTATCGTTTCTATAGTAACAGCATATTGACAGGGACTTGTATAATGCACACTACACATAACCTAAACCTAATAATAAACAAATTAAAAAATCTGTGTTATGATTGGACAAAAGTGATAATGTGGTGAAGTTTTCTGTCAGCAGATGTTTATTTAACATTATGGAATGAGTCTCCAGGGTCAGTAAGTTTTCCACCATGGGAAAGTCACTTTCTGGTTTCTCGGTAACATGAGAAGCTGTATTTTTTGTCTAATTAATTGTAACAAGAGAGAAAAAAGAGAGGTTGAGGGACCAGCTGTTTATAGCTGCTATAATAGGAACTAACTTGTTTTGCACATGTTCCATAATATAAAAGGTAACTATAAATGGATAAAAAAAATGTATGATGTAATTTTTGGCAGATTACTGCAGTATAAGAGGAATAAAAAATTTTCCTCAAATGATGTTCAGTTTTAGGAAAATAATTAACTTCGGTGCATTCATCACACCATCATTGATAATTTCCCTATAACAGCATTCCTTAGTGAAAAAGTACTGAAAAAAGTATTATTTCAAATGTGAAAAATGTGACCATCCAATCAGAGATAAGGTTCATTGAGAAGGCCAAGATTAGTCTGGATGCAGAATGCAGTGGTCACTGATCCATAACTCTGTAGCAAGGTTACATTACCTCCAGCGCGAGTAAAGGACAGACAACGCAAGCATCAGCATTAGCCGTTAAATGTCCAGCATTTGTTTTTTTCTCCTCTTAAGGAGCCCCTTCTCACCTACACAGCTACAGCTCATCCAACCAATCCTGTTCAAATCATCCCAGCTAACCCAGACTGCCCCACGTTCAAGCAAAAAACATGGAAAACATGCTTCACGGAACACGACTCAACATTGCTAATCGATTTGCTGGGACGACTGGAAATGTCACACTCTGAATATAAACGATGAATGCAGTCATTTTCGATGCTGTGATATTTAAAGTGCATCACGAGACACAAACAGAAACACGTTTACTGCTGGTCTTTCCTATAACGATGCCTCTGTAAAAGATGACTTGATTGGATTTCATTTGAACTCCAACAAAAATGACGTTACACTCATTTTTCTGATGGAGGGTGGACACGCGTGGACTCAAGCAATTAAAAAGCACGTGACTCAAACCCACAGTGTAAAGCAGAAACAAAACAACAAAAAATCCAGGTCAAGCCTTTTAGCCGCAGCAGCCCGGGTCAGAGTGCCGTTGCCGTGGCAACCACTCTGGATGCTGCAGAAAAGCCCCTTGGAGGCACAGAAGCATGAGTGCATAAGAAAAACGGGGGGTGATGGGGGGGAGAGTCGGGGGGTTGCTGGGTGGACGGAAAGGCTGTTGCCACGCAAAGTGACAAGGAAGGCCTGTTCAGCCAATCAGACGCCGGGAAGTCAGGCATACCTCTATTTTTAATCCGTGCATGGTCAGGGATGTTGGTGTGGAAGATGTGTAGATGTAAAGAATAATGCCTCAGTGTTATGAACAAGAATGTACAGTGCCCTCCATGATTATTGGCACCCCTTGTAAAGATTAATAAAAAAGGTTAGAAAAAAATCCACCTTTTGGTGAAGTCGCTTCATCTCACACTGAAAAA
>JAOTRR010000001.1:15706873-15726621 GCA_028570945.1 Gogo arcuatus
ACTTGTTGTACATCGCTCTGGATAAGAGCGTCTGCTAAATGCCTGTAATGTAATGCTGAACGCTCTGGTTACCAGGTCCCGCAGCAGACGCCGCTCTCGCAGCAGAAGCCGTAGGAGCAGGAGCTCGCGAAGCCGCTCGAGGTCTCGCTCTCGGTAAGTTCATTTATGCTTAAAAAAAATACCAGTTTAGTTCTGGGGGGTATTCAAGAATCAGGATGGTATGTGGCGTGATACTAAAACAGTTAAATGAATATATTGGGGGTTGATGTAGTTTGTATGCAATTGTATTCATTTGAGTAACAACAGATCAGGAGTCAGACTGCACAATGCTAAATTGGTAGATAATTAATCAGACTTATTTATTTAAGACCCCCAAACTATTTTGTCGCTCCAAGGCTAGTCAGGAATAGTCTTTAAGGAATAGTTCCTTAATTAAGGAGTAAAATGGAGCTGTATTGTATTAGTACCAATTTCTTTTAACCAATCGATGTAAATATGGATAAGGAGGAAAATGGTTGTCTACTGGTGGTTGTTGTCATTGCAAAACTAACTGAAGTCCGTTGTCTGTCGACAGCTCCCGATCCCACAGCAAGCGCCGCTCTCATTCCAGGTCCAAGAGAAAGTCCCGTTCCAAGTCTCCAGCCAAATCCCGCTCCAAGAAGTCCCATTCACGTTCTCGTTCTCGCTCCCGCAAGTCACGCAGTCGCTCTGGGAGCCGCAAGTCACGCTCCAAGAGCCATTCAAAGCCCCGATCTGAGCGTGGCTCTCGCAGCCACTCCAAGGAGAAGTCAGTGAGCAAGAAATCACACAGCCGCTCAGCTTCGCCAATGGAGAACGGAGACAAAAAATCCGTCTCGCGTTCTCCTTCTCCACATGAGGATCGCCACCGTTCCAAATCACCCTCAAAGCGGTCGCAGTCTCGCTCTCCTTCTCGGTCCAAATCTCGCTCGCGCTCCAGATCTGCCTCACAGGACTGAGTCTGAGAGAGGCTGGGAGACTGAGTGTGTGCTGTTTTGTAGTTCTGAAAGTCAGCACTTGATACAAAGGTGCATCATGTTTAGATCAGATTGTACACGTGTATGACCTTGCATGAGAGCTAAAGGGCTGAATTGTAAATACTGAATGGGTACCAGATTTGTAAATTTAATCTTGAGTAGCCCCTGCCCCCCCCCCCCCCTTCTTTTCCCCCCCTTTAAGCTGTTAGCCCTGCTTTTTTTCAAATGCATTGCCTGTACTGCAGCTATTCCATCAGCCGTCATACTGACTGGCAAGACCTTTCTTACATCAAGTGATTGAGGAATAAACAAAGGCTTGTGTTGCTTCTTAGCTAAAATGTAATGTCTTGATTTGGATGAGACTCCAGCAGGTTACTTGCCTGCCTACATGTGGATTTTGAGTATTGTGAAATAGTTTAGTCTTAGTGATCTGTGATTTGCTATGTAATGTTGCTGTACAGAAACTGAACTTTTCGTTATTGGTGCTTTGCTTTTTTTTTTTTTTTTTCCCCTTCTCTCCTCCCCAAATTGTAGGAGTCCCACACTGTCTTCATTTTTAAACTGGTGTTTTGGGTATTCTGCAATATTTTAGTTAAATAAACTTGGTTGATTTTTCTCGTTTGCAAAATGTGATTTTTTTTTTTTTTCGCTCCCCCTTCTTTTGCCCCAAGGTTACTTGTGGGAATGTAGAACTTTGAATAGTATCTTTAGTACTAGTAATGGTAACTTTCACTTATGAAGAATCTGACTTAACAATTGCTTTAAATTGAAAAATGTAAAGATGGAGGAAGGTGTATCATTTCATAAATTGATAACATCTAGTTATAATTAGACAGTAGATGTTGCAAAAGACCAGTATGATTTACTTTAGAAAACGTCCCATTACTCCAGTGAAGATATATGGGAGGGAACACATTTAATGGGTATAGTGGAAGTTTCAAGTTCACTTTAGAAAGTGATGCATGCTGTTATGTTTCATATACAATTTTTCAGAAGCTGTATGGCATGTCGGACTCTTCATGTCTAGGAAAAACCTCTCGGTCTCCTGAGGAACGCTGCAATATTTAGAAGATGACTGTTACATTCCACATGTGCAAGAAGATATGTACCAAATGAAAATCTCTGCTTGTAGGTTACCACATTCTCTCTCATCCTGTGTTCTTATTCACTTTGTTGTGGTGGAGTGTTTTTGCTCTCTCATAAAACATTAAAAACACCTAGCTGAGATGTTACCACTTGAGTGTCCTCAGTCCTACTCGTACAATCCTCCAGCAGCCAACCACACGAGCAGCAGTCAGTATCTGTAGATATACACTACGTATCTATAACGTGTATTAGTCGTGGGGGTGCCAATATTTATTGCAGCCACTGAAATCATTTAAACTTTCCTAGCTTGGTTTTTAAATAAAACTAGACTGCATCACTGCAGGTTTAAGCCCTTATTTTCATTTAACGCAGTGTTATTTTATATACATTCATGTTTTTACTGCTGATAATTCAATGCTAATAACGCTGCAGCTGTTGCTACAGAGCACGTCCCCATGGTTACTGTTATTTACCCATAATGCATCACGGGAAGGCTAATAGCTCTGAGATATGCTAAATCCTGAGGTAAAGTTATCAGTTAAAAAGCTAAATTTGTGAGTTTGTCTGCAAAATTAAAATTTGGAGTCGTGTAAATATATAAGCCAAGGATTATATTTAGATTCGGGGTTTATATTAATGCTTCGAGAATTTTTTTATTATTATTTTGGTGGTTAGCTATGGCGCTAACTAGCTCGCTAATACGGTGGCTAAGCTAGCTAGTGATAATTAAGACGGTTATAGGGACTTGAGTCTGATTAAATCCGCTATTCATAGTTAACACTTTTGAGATTGTTTGAACCTTAGATATTTTTTTAAATATTGCAAGATTAATATCTGTATTGTATCTGCTAAGTACTTTTTATCTTCTTCTGCCTAGAATTTAGTCTTTATTAGAAACAACCCTCAACCACAAAATGGATAAAGAACAGCGGAATATTGTCGTTTTTAATTCGTCTAAAAGAGAGCTGTTTACTGCCAACACCGGCTACAAGAGTCTTCAGAAGAGACTAAGGGCGCAATGGAAGATTCAGAGGTACCAATACACTTCACAAAGCCACGCACTCCTGTGACCATGAGCTCCAAACACCCAGACATGATTTTTGTGTCTCCCACTCATTTACATTCATACATTGTTTCTGTGTAAGCTCTAGTTAACTACTGAAAACCAATCTTTCTTTGTCTCATTAGCATCAAAGAGGAGATCACAGCTGAGAAACTGCATGATGTGAAGCTGTGGATCACTGCAGGTCCTCGAGAGAAGTTCACCGAAGCAGAGGTGAAATGAACATCACCTGAGAGATTGTTCTGCCTGCACATCACTTGCATTCATGCTCGCTCGCTCGCTCGCTCACTCACTCACTCCCTTTCAGTAAGCACTTATACAGTGGGTCGCCGGATCTCTCACTGTGTGTGAGGTGGGAATTGACCTCAGATGGGATGACAGTCTTTTACAGGTCACCATGCATACACTCGTTCACACCTACTGGCATGTTTTTGGGAGGTGGGAGGAAGCTTGAGAACCCAGAAGAAATCCACGCAGACACACAGAGCTCAGGATCGAACCTGAGACCCTGGTGGCCCATCAATTCATGCTTCTTCGTTTATTTTAATGCTGGAGACATTTTCTGATCACAAGATCACATCGTAAGCCTATAAAATGTGCTACTTATACAGTAGTTTTATGGTGGAAGCATTTTCTGATAAGGTCACAGTAATAAATTAGAGAAAACAGCACAAAATACTTGTGGTATCATTTTACAAAGACATAATACACACTAAGGTCAGACAGCTTGATAAAGCAGAACAAATCGTTGGAAAATAAACTCATTATTTAATATTCTGTGTTTGTTAAAGCCATAAAGCTTTCCATTGACCGAACACATTAGGTCCAAATTGATATTATTTATACATTTTGTTTTTGAGTTATTGAGATTCATTATACCCATTTAATTCAAGTGAGCAGGCAAACAGGCTGATAGCTATAAGAACTCAATAATAAATAACTATAATAACGGTGGGTTGTGATTTCCATCACTGGAACAAAGTAATAAAAAATAAAATTACAGACACTCAATCTTAAGAAGTTTTTGTTGTTTTAAAGGTGCAGTTTGTAATATCATAAAGTGTTTCTTAACCTATAACAGTCATATTATTTTAAAATTGCCTTGAAAAACTGTGATGGCCAAAATTTGTATGCAGTAGATCTCTCTAGTTTCTTTGTTTCATTCTGCTGTTTCCATTTTTTCCGGCCCAGAAATTAAAAATAGCTTCACCCCAGCTAGAAACACTGCCCTGCCTCATTTCCCTGAAAGGCAATTCATGCGGTACACTTAGCTAGTTTTTCCATGTTTTAAATTGAATTGCGGTTTGCCTCAGAGGCAGCAGAGGGCTGTAAACGTTACAAACTGCTCCTTTAATGTGTCATTTTCAGTTGCAAGTCCTGAAGCAGTATCTGGATGGTGGCGGGAATGTTCTTGCAATGCTTGGAGAAGGAGGAGAAGTGAAATACGACACTAATATCAACTTCCTCCTGGAGGAGTTTGGTATCATGGTGAACAGCGGTGAGCGTCACGACCACATATGCAAATTAACAGTACAGTCCATTGACATCCGTCGAGGTGTCAAGATGATTCCCGTTGTTTCACTTTTCCAGATGCCGTAGTGAGAAATGTTTACTACAAATACTTCCATCCCAAGGAAGCACTCGTGTCCAATGGGGTTCTTAACAGGTAATTTATTTTTCATTATTTAAAACGACTCACTGATTGCAGAGTTACGAGGCCAAAGAAATGCTAATGAATTCATCGTCTGTCACAGGGAGATCAGCCGTGCAGCCGGCAAAGTGGTAACGGGAATCATTGATGATGAAAGCCCGGGTAACAATACACAGTAAGTCCTCACTGACTCACGCTCTGCCACAGCGTGTATACGTTTGCTCAACCTCAGTAGTCATATAGATCGTGAAATACTGTTTATTCTCAATAATTCTGTAAAATAACAGGATATTACGCAAACCTTTGTATAATATACTTAAGTACAATATTTACTACTGGAATGTATTTAAAGACTAAATTTCCATACCATTTTATACTTCTCTAAGCATTAGCTGTTTTTTTTTTAAAAATCACATAACATTAAGAAAATCCCAAAGCAAGTTCTTCCTTTTATAATTGACTTTCTATCATTTATATTTTCCTAACCTTGTGAAAAGAAACATCTCAAACATGCCTTCAATTTAACTGGTTACCTGTTCATATATACTATATGCAGAATTTATAAAACCCCATTTAACACTGAAGCACAAAAAGCCCTCTGATAATGCAGGTCAGAAATTATTTTAAAGGTGCAATACGCAGTTTTTAAAAAATGATACTCATACAAATAACCTGGAAAATATGTAGAATATGATTAAAAATAATGATTTACACCTTGGCTTCAGCACAATTGTATTAAGTGGCTGAGAAAAAACCCTGGGGGTGGAGTTTTGGGAACATGGGCGAGAATGGGGGGGTGGGCTCAAGGAGTGTAAAAATCATTTAATTGTCGAATCCACCTCCAGAAGTAAATTTTGAAGGAAAAAAAAAAAACCTAATGCACCTTAATTAATTAATTAGTTAGTTAGTTAGTTAATTAATGGCTTTTTAAAATTTTTTTATCTTTATCACATTTAAGAAACATTTTTATTGACAATAAACTAACATGGTTAAAATTAAAAAAAATTAAAATAAGTGCCATATCATAAATGACATGCAGTTGTTTTAAAATATCTTAGACATTTGAAAATGGATTTTTGAAAATCATATTTTTATTCAATTAGAGTGTTCAGTATTTTGTTAATTGTTTATATTTTAGTAGTAAATTGGCATGCATGGTGTTTATGCATATATATTGTTTTTCATTGCAAAGACTTACTAACGGTCGTTTGTGCTACATTCAGGGCTCTCACGTTCGTGTACCCGTATGGAGCTACGCTGAGTGTTATGAAGCCTGCAGTGGCGGTTCTGTCCACCGGGTCTGTGTGCTTCCCTCTCAACAGACCCATTCTGGCCTTCTCCAAGGTCCAGGTAAGAGAAAATGTAGCGTCTCCTCTCTTCTAGCACTACATGAAGATTGCTTCAGCAATCGTATTTGTTGAATTGATCCGTACACAGTTCATGTATCCGTGTGTTTGTGTAAAAGAAGAATGCAGGCAAGCTGGCGGTGCTGGGTTCATGCCACATGTTCAGTGATCAATACCTGGACAAGGAGGAGAACAGTAAAATAATGGTGAGCTTTCAGTGATCTATATGATTTGTTGTGTGATTGTTCCTCATATGAATGATAGAAGAATATTTTACGTAAATTTCCTCCATGGTACAGGATGTTGTGTTCCAGTGGCTGACGACCGACAACATTCACCTGAATCAAATAGATGCCGAAGATCCCGAGGTGAGAGAGATCTGGATTCACCTAGATGGCTGTTTATTCCTCGCTTTATTTCATCGGATGCATTTCTATTGACTACTTATGAACAGATTTCGTGAGGATGCCATTAATCCTGCTTGCTTACATTTACATTTTTAATAATTTCTTTTATTTTTAAATAATTCTTTTTACATTTTTAAATATTCAAAGCAATAGAAAACTTAGATGTCAATTCATCTGCTTCCAGAAATAGTAATTCCTATTAGAAACAAACAAATTAATTAATTATACCTGAGCCAATATTTTCTCTAATATATATGTACCACTAATGTATATAAAGCAAGTTGGACGCAAAACATCTGGGTTCGTAGGAAAAACAATTCCTTGCTCATCCTGCCTTTGTTTAACTGCTTTATACATTATACAGAACCTGCAAGCAACGATTAAGGGGGCCAAGCAGGTCTTGATGGAGTGATTGATGAAGACCAAAAGGTGCTTGTTCCCAAAGAGATGTAGTAAATATAGTAAATTTGAAGTCAAAACATGAAGCTGTTGTTGAGATATTGTTTCAATTCCTGTTTCCAGTAACCCTCAGAAATTAAAAAAATGAACTTGAAACTTGATTGTAAATTTTAGGTCATGTTTCTGAATAAACAAACAAATTCGTTTGAAGGGTATAGACAAAGCGGAGAATTGGGTTTTGTTCTGATTGATCTCATGATTCTGGGATCCAAATTTTGTTACGATTGGATAAAATTTGTAGGAGAAGAAGCAGTTTTTGTTAAATTTGCTTGACTTCCTGTTTGGAAGTTCGGTGCTTGGCCCCCTGAATAAAGTTATGATCATGATATGGACTCTTTTTTGCTGATTAAAGATATTTAAATTTAGATTTCTGTAATTTATGCAGTCCGAATGCAGAGTGTAACACTGTTGTTAACTGTGAGGCACTGTACGTTGGAATAGTACTGGAGCATTAACCTTAAAATGCATTAATATTCTATTACTTTGGATTACTTTTACATTGAAGTGAGTGAGTGTTTTAGTAACAGTATTTTTGTGCATTAGCACTCACACTACAAATGTTATTTGGCCACATGTGTCTCTAACCACCGGATTAAAGTATGTCTCCAGGACACACCTGTACTTCGTCTACTTGTGATCGGATCACCAAGAATAAAGTAACGAATAGTCTTATTCACAGATCAGTACTGGACGGTGATGCATAAAAGCGCTTTGCTTTTTTTCTTTTTTGTAAAGATCACAGACTACACCATGTTACCAGACACAGGATACCTATCTGAGAGACTCAGAGTGTGTCTACAGGAAGGCGACGAGAATCCACGCGACTTCACTTCCCTTTTCGACATGTCTCTCTTTAAGCTGTCCACAGACTCCCTCCCGAGCGTTATCAGGTCGCTCACTCATCTGGCTCCATTAAACATTAATTAAACGCGTTTAGGCAGAGTGTTGACCGTGGTGTTGACCTGAATTTTCCCTTCTCAGAGCCTACAAGCAGCTGAATGTCAAACACGAGCCGCTGCAGTTGATTACGCCTCAGTTTGAAACACCGCTGCCGCCTCTGCAGCCTGCGGTAAGCAGTTTTCCAAGATAACGGTCACATTTTGCACATGTACAAACGCCTTCTGTTTGTTTCAGTTCAGTTTGTAGCTCATAGTACAGAAACCTGAGTGTGACACACACTCTTCCCCCCCCCCCACACAGGTTTTCCAGCCGGCCTTTAGAGACCTGCCCCCACCGATGCTCGACCTTTTTGACCTCGACGAGACATTTTCTTCTGAGAAAGTGAGACTTGCTCAGCTGTCGAACAAATGTAAGTCCTCAGGTGTGGTTATGTGGTATGAATGTGAGTGTTACAAAGTGAGACAAGTGTGAAAATACTTTATTGTTTTTTGTTTTGTTTTTAATTTGGACAGTGTTGTGGGTTTTTATGATTATAAAACATAAATTCAAAAGTACACTTTAAAAGTGTTACAATGAGTCAAAAATGAGTGAAAGTCTTACGAAGCTGTTCTTACAGAATGTTATTTAATTTTCCAAAGTAAACTTTGTCACAGTCAGAGGTAAAGCTTTAACTTTAAGTTTTGCGACACTGGCAAGGCCTCTCAGTAACATGACACGCTGCATTTTTTGGTCATCTTATAAACTTGTTTCATGAATGTTCTACAAAATTAAATGTAACTATAAATGGATAAATGTACAATGTGTCCATTTTAAATAAATGCAATCATTGTAATCATTGGCAAATTGCTTTGGTGTAAGAGGAATATAACTCTCGGGAGCATGCTGTTGTGAGAAAATAATCAACTTTATGGTGGTAACAGGAACTCAAGCTAAGTATCAGGCTGCATCACATCCCCACCACCCCATCGCTGATTATTTTACTGGAACAGCACACTCCGAGGTGTTTTATTCTTCACTTTTTTTTTCTTTCTTTTTTTTGAGAGAAGAGTTCATGTTTCTCATAAACAACAACGGCCCGTATACGTCCTTTATTCCTGATGTGGTACATAGAGATGAGTATGAAAAGTCCTTTAAATGTCTTTAAAAATAACGTGTGTGATTTGCACAGGCACCGACGACGATCTCGAGTTTTACGTGCGGAAATGTGGAGACGTCTTAGGGGTCATGGGAAAGCTGGATAAAGAAAAGCGAGACGCCAAGCACATCCTCGAACACATCTTCTTTCAGGTGGTGGAGTTTAAAAAGCTCAATCAGGTATGCTCAATACTCGCAAAATATTTTAGTTTACTTACAATGGCATTCTTTCTTAAAAATAAAAATTCATTTGATATGTTGGTGTCTGCATTTTCTTTCTCTAGGAGCACGATATTGACACAGCACAGACGAGGTTTTCTCCATACTGAAGCAGGAAGTTCGGGGACGACGGAGGGCCGGGGGTTGAACAGCATTATGTGTGGAAATGTCACGGGGTGAAACGGGCTGATCTGGGATCAGTTACTACATTAAAAAAAACACTTCAGAACTAATTAACATTCACAGGTACCAAATGTTACGTTTTGAAAACGATTTCTGCTTTCCTTTTTGCTTTATAAAAAGGCAAAATGCATTGTTGTGATTTTTTGTTTTTAATCGAACTACTACTGGAATTGCTTTCTATCCTTTATCATTATTTTGTGCACACGTGTTCAATAATGAGATGTTCACAAGAGAAAGAAAACTTAAAAAAAAGTTAATCTGGAAAATGTGTAGACAATCCGCCACACATTATAACAGGCAGTGTGACAATAATACTGATGTAATTCTGGTATCATATTATCACAGCTAACATAAGTGCTCCTATGACAATAATGCCAGTCACAAGTACATAATTAGTGAAAAGTTAATCCTTGTTAACTTACTCATCTAATAACACTTCAGGATGTGTGTTTATTGGAAAGTAAATCACCTTGGGGGCAGTTACAGTAACTAACTCTGCTTCATCGCACCACACCATCGTTGATTATTTTCCTTTAACTGAATGTCCAGAAGTGTTTTATTCCTCTTATACCACAGCAGTTTGACAATTACAGTTTTCTGTTTATTAAAGAACATCATGTCATGTGCTTTGTCCACTTATAGTTAATGAAGCAAGTTCATTATTACTTCATCAGCAGCCTCCCCCCTCCCCTTCCCCTTCTTTCTCGACACTAATACGTTTATAAGAAAATATCACATTTAAAAAAAAAAAAAAAAAAAAAAAAAAAAAGGTCACACAACTGAGCAGGTGATCTGTGTTGAAGACTATCCTGTGGTGGAAAACTTAAAAGAATGGATTTCTCTCAAAGCACTGACACTGACTTAACTCTTCTTTGATAAACTTTAAATATCTTACAGAAAGCTTCACCAGAGAAGTGCCCTGTGGTATAAATTAAATTGGAACACAACATACAGGTTTCTACGACACTACTCTTTTGCTGGACCTACAGACGTCTGTTGTGAAATTATGGCCAGGTTTGCAGAGCATTGAGCAGCCTGTCTATATTTTATCCTGCTACACTGAAGCATTTATAAAACGTTATTTTGAATAAAGTGTTTTCTACAGTTCCTTTGAATGAGCACGCAGTCATTAATATAAATACCACACTTTATTTCATGTACTAAAATACACATCATTACAATAATTCTTCACTTGAGTCACCGTATAGATCCTGCAAAAAATATATATAAAGAAACAGAAACTAAAGGTCTATAGATAGAACTTTTAATATAATTTCAGGATATGATTTTAAGGTCTTATCTAAAACAAGTGATAGTGTACACCTGAACTACACACCCAAGTTTCGGGATAAACTCTTCGGTTGCTCATCGGTCAGCTCCAACACAGCATGGCGCAGGTTTGAATCCTGAAAGGTGAACTCCCTGCAAAACCTCTGAGCGTCCGGTGGAGTTCCTGACCAGATCAGTGAGGAAATCTCTGCCAGAGTTGGGGGTGTAGCTTGGTAATTTGGACTCCATATGAACTCCACCTTACTGGAATCCAAGCACAGTTTGGGGCTCTCCACATTAGGTTTGATGAGCGAGACTTCCCATAAAGGGTGTGAGGTGGTCAGGTCAATGGAGGAAAGGTCCAACGGATTGGTTAGGACTGGTTTCTGGAAGGTCATCCTCTCATAAGGCGTGGAGGACTTACCTTCCAGGAGACTGCTTATACCAACAGAAGGAATGATGTTATTTGGGGACAGGAGGGACATCTTACTTGGGGGATTGCAAGGAGATAAAACATTAGAGAAGTGGTTACAAGAAGGAGGAAGGGTTGAATTGAGTTCTGTGTACTCTACCACAATGCTTTTGGGTGCTTTCAATGTTGCTTCAGTGGATAAAGCAGACAGGCTGGAGTCTGTGAGGAAACCTTGATCCAGCACTGATAAACAAATGCTCTCATAGTTCTTAGCTGCCTCTAAACTTAGAAAGACATTTAATCAGTATTTTTCCATCCTACTACATCAACAACAAAAATCACATCAGAGAACTGAAGCCTCTTTGTTTGTTTGTTTGTTTGTTTGTTTTTACCAGATCTGCCACAGTCTCCCTCCATCATGCTGCAGGTTCATCATGTTAATTAGAGTCACCTTGTATTTATAGACGTGATTGATTTGGTCGTTTATTATAAATACAAAATAAATCAGTCATGCTTTACTTGGCATTTAAAAAAAAACCCTGCAAATGTGACTGGTTTCCAAATTTGGGATGAGTTGTCAACAAATTGCCCTTTTTCCCCATTTTAAGAGAAATCATCAGTGGCCACGCCCATTTTTTCTTCCTTTCTGGAAGTAAATGCAACATTCATTAATATGACACTGTTGGCAATTCATTAGAAAATAAACGAGGTACATTTTGTTTTATTTATTTATTTGGTTTTTAATTGCCATAATCGATTTTTTAATGATGCATTTTTAGCAATGACCACGCCCACTTCATTTCCGGAAGTGAATTTAACATTTATTATCTCATCAGATCCCCCCCCCGGGGAATTTTTTAATAAAGCTATAATATAGCTCAACGCTTTATTATTATTATTTTTTTTATTTTATTTTTTTAAAGCGAGATGAATCAGGATAGCTTAACAATTATTTTGTTTTTTGGTCTTTACACAAATCCGCTTGTGGTTGCCATGGTTACAGAGAGGTTCTTATTGAGTTTTAGCGCCTCGGTCAGTTAAACACGATTCAAGCATGCTTTCTACATACATAAGTCTGGTTTCGTTTTTGCAGATATCCAGGGCGAATATCTAGCTGGAGGATGATGTTTTGCAAAAAGAAAAAAAAAAAAGTTCAAGAATTCTAGAAGATTCCATATTTAAAGTCTTTTTTTAAAGTGATGTAAAAAAAAAAAAAGACCCATGTGTTTGCTATGTTAAGATCAATTCAATGCATTAGATGTAAAATTCAAAAAAAGTATTTTTAAAAATGTATTTAGTACAGATAAATTAGTCACAGCTTAGAAACAAGACTATTATATCATTCATTGGGCTTCATTTATAAAAAGCAACACCCTCCTCCTCCTCCTACTAATAATAATAATAACTAGTAGAAATAAGTATCATGAAAACATTATATGATAATAACATAGCTATAAAATTCTCACTTTATACATTTAGTTATAATTCTTTATAAATTCATTAATTATTTCATTATATTTATAAGTTCAACATCAACATCATCATCAACACCAGTAACAATAATAATAATAACAACAGTAATAGGAGTTTAATTTTTTATTTTATAAATTTCTTTCTTTATAATTCTTTACAAATTCATAAATTAGTTCATTAGCCTATATTTATAAGTTCAACAACAACAACAGTCGTAATATAATAACTTTCTTTTAAAAGTTTTATTTTTTTCTATATTTCTTTTTATTTTATTATATTTATACATTCATTTAATCATTAAATACTCCTACTACTACTCCTAACAGCAGCAACAACAACAACAACAACAACAACAACAACAACAACAATAATAATTATTATTATTATTATTTTACATTTTTATTATGACTGTATTTTACACACACACACACACACACACACACACACACACACACACACACACACACGTTTTTAAAAATAAATTTATTTCACTTTTTGGGGGTAAGTTGTCATTTTTGGTCGGTTGCTGCGCGCGCAGACGCTGCTTGATGACGTCACCCCCGGGAAAGAGTGCGAAAAAGAAGCGCGAGATAGAAACAGTGGAGGCGGTCAGAGAGCTCGCGCTACTCTGTCTTACTTTTTTTTGATCAGGCGATTTCTTTAAAAAGTCTTTAATTAACGAATCAGTCGCCGTGATTTACAGATGGTTGAGAGTTAGCGCGCGCACCGAGTCGTGAAATCGAGTTTAACCGGACAATCGGAGAAAAAATAAATAAAAAAACCCGGGGCTGCTTGGAGATGTCTTGGTGGGCGCGCGGGTAAGTTTGTTTATTTTATATCTATTACAAATGGTTATTTTATACATGTTTAACCTGATGTACGTGTGATTTATAAACGTTAATAATTTAATAAAGTGATCCTTTGATCTGTGCATCAGTTGTGACGTGAATCTGAGGATTATTTAGGAAGTTTGGAGGCTTTTTATGATCAGCGCGCGCCCAATAAGTAATGCAGATCTCAATCATCACACGCATGCACAAGTTTAAGACAACTTATCTTTACATGTTTTGCATTTTGTTATTTTATTTTATTTTCTTTTTTCTTTTTTTTGTGAAAATCGAAATTGATATAGTGTTTGTTCCTTTATCAGATGACTGGCTAGCTGTAGCTTTTAGCAAGTAAGCAAGTTAGTCTGATGTTCAGAAGAAGAATGCTGGTGTTTGTTTATTTCTATTTAAGTATTTAACACACATGTCCCAATGTGACTAAGAGCTCTAATACTTAAACTAGGAGTGATAAGAAGTGTGTCTTGGTATTTAACATGAACAGGAGTCTGGATGTAGTCCTGTGGTTGCAGTTCAGGCCCAACCAAGAATGCTGTGTATTTTATTCTGCAGATAAAGTACATGACTTCTTATAATTCAGTCATTTAACAATTAGTTAAGAACTTGATTCGGATTGTTGCAATCCCAGTTAACAGTGGTCATGCCACAGTTTTGCACGGATTTGTCAACACTTGGATGTAAACAACACAAACCCAAGTGGTGTCAGTAAACTCAGCACCTTGTTGTTAGCTCCTGATGACTGGACAGACTTGTTCTTCCCTGAACAGAGCTGTGTGTGTGTGTGTGTGTGTGTGTGTTTGCAGTGAGGACGCGGAGTGTCAGGACACTGACTCGGATGCAGCCGATCCGAAGGACTGCGGGAAAGTCAAAGTGAAGTGGACGCAAGAAGAGGTGATCTTCGTGTTTGAGTTTTTGTCTGAAAACGGTTACTTTCCATGTATTTAGCTGAGCGGTTTATTGATAAGGGTCTCAATCAAGGGCTAAACGCTGGCTCAACGACGGACAGCCCTGGCTTTTGTACTCCAACCCTGGAACAGACCCGTGTATTAATTAAAGTATGGAGACAAATGATAACCTGTAACATAAACGCATCTTGTCTTGTTTTTCAGGATGATAATCTGCGAACGCTGGTTAAAAACCGAGGAACTAGTGACTGGAAGCACATTGCAAGTTTTCTCCCAGTAGGTTTACTTTAAATATACAGAAACTATGTTTTGTTTTTTTTTAGTGTAGGTGTGATCAAAGTGTTTAAAATGTATTTTATAGGAGGATGACAATGTTATGAAACTTGTAGGACTTGTAGCTACATATATGGCAGTGATGATGGTGATTTGATGAAGTGTAGCAGCATACAGAATATTCACCCAACCACGAACAGCCCCAAACTCCTTTTCTTTGGCATTTATAACAGTTTTTCCTCTAGGCAGAGCATTACAACACTTACAGCATACTGAGGCCTTGTTTCTGTTTCTATGAGAGTCTTCTTTAATCACAGTCCTGTAGATTAGAGGATCTTCATCGTATAATCTGACTCAGGGAACAGGCTATCATACTTAGCTTTGAATCAGGAATCCTGCTTTGTCAAATACAGTACCTTCATGGTTCAAAGTCAGTGCATTTGTTTGCTAGAACCGCTCGGAACATCAGTGTCAGCACCGCTGGTACAAAGTTTTGGATCCAGACCTCGTCAAAGGGCCTTGGACTAAAGAAGAAGATGAAAAGGTAAGACTTGAGCATGTTAAGGTTCGGTTTAAGAAGATTATTAGACCAGAATTCACTTTGTTTCAGTCCTGTATGTTGCGTGTTTCTTGGCAGGAGTGGACTGCACGCTAAATAAACAGAAGAGCAAAAACGAATTTGTAAAACTCTACAACTAGTTTTGAGGAAAACCAGATTTACACAGCTGTACTATATACATGTCGTGACCTTATTATTACTGTGCCTTCACACTAGTAAGCGGCAAAGCCACAGGTTCGTTTTCTCAGATTTTTTTATTCGACTTGTGCATCGAAATGTTCTCAATTCTATGCAAATTAGGCGTGACATTAGGTAGATCACGCGACATCCATCCATACGGTTAACCCGAGTGATTCATCAGATCAGTCCTCTGCTGTTTGTGGTCAGACTTTTCTTCACTTGCCCACTCAGGACTTTAATTCATTCCTGCAATTTGTTCTTATTTACCGTCTGATGCTCAAGAAAGGCTTTAATTCAAGGCGATGTAATGAAAAGAGAAACCGTTTCGTCAGAGTGAGCTTGGGATTTTTTTTTTGTTTGTTTGTTTTAATTTCTTCAATCAGAAACAATGCAAAGGGATTTCATTTCAAATCGGGCGACCAAAACGTCATCTTGATTGACGTTTCGTTTTGTTTCATGATAAATAAAAAAAAATCCTGAGCCTCTGAAGAAATCAGATAACTAGTACAAATTTTTTATTTTATTATTGTGTCTTTTTGTCTTATTGATGTTTTTTTGTTCATGTGCGTTAATCTGGAATCGTCTTCTCACACAAGGTTTCTGATTCACCTTGTCGTTATTCTTTGTGCAGGTGATCCAGCTGGTAAATAAATACGGTAATAAACAGTGGGCCGTGGTGGCCAAACACCTGAAGGGGCGACTGGGGAAGCAGTGCCGCGAGCGCTGGCACAACCACCTCAACCCGGACGTGAAGAAGTCCTCCTGGACCGCAGAGGAGGATCTCATCATCTACAAAGCCCACTGCATGCTGGGAAACCGCTGGGCCGAGATAGCCAAGCTGCTACCTGGAAGGTGGACACTTTAAAACTCTGAACATTCATCCTCATAAGATAATTCCAGTAATAATAATAATAATAATAGCAATAATAAAGAAGACACACTTCACACGGTGCTGTAATAGGAACCGTGGTGTGATGAAGCAGAGTCACCATCCCCACCCTGGAATTGATTATTTTCCAATAACTGCACGTCCTGAAGTGCTTTACGTGCTGTGTTTTTATACTAAGGCAATTTGCCAGTGATTACAATGTTTTATTTATTAAAGTATGGCACATCATACTTTTTATCCGTTTATAGTCGCATTTAATGTTGTGGAAAAATCTCTCTTGATGGTAATAAGTTTTAAAAAAAAATTGTGTTACCAAGAAACCAGAGCACGTTAACACTCCTCTGTCCTGAATACTTTCCTGTGCTGGACTTATACAGAGCGCTGGCACTGGAGACTCCTTCCGTAAACATCTTAGAAAACAGAACATTTCACCGCATCAGTGATTACACTTTCTTTTTCCCCCCCAAACCGTTTATGTGGCATGTCCACGATACAAGCCCCTGTATAATTCTTCACTAGAGAAACATTCGTATTTGAACAAACGCATTAATCCAAACCTGTGATTTCTCAAAGCTGTTGTTAAACACCTTCTGACCAATCAGAATTGAGAAAATAATGTTTTTCGTCTGTTCTTTTTTCCCCCCTCCTATCAGGACCGACAACGCTGTGAAGAACCACTGGAACTCCACCATTAAGCGTAAAGTGGAACTCGGGTACTACACGGGCGTGGACACGACCCTGCACTTTATTCAGCAGCCTGAGGAAGGAGACGTCAGTGTTCAGCAGGACGCTGATGCTGCGGTGTGTTTCAGAAACGCTTTACATCATAAGCTCTTCTTTTGGCTTCTTATTGTCACTATTTCTTTTTGTGTTGTGATGTGTGTGATGATGTGATGTGATGTATGATCCTCACAGGAGGATTTCTGCTACGGGGGAGAGCTGGAGGCTGCCGCTGTGCCGGCGGTCACGCGGGTAAAACGAAATCAGTGTATTTCACGTAACGTCTGGGCAAATCGGTAATGTGTTCATTTATATTTTTGAGTAATCGACTGATCGAGGACGTCTTATGTAACCAATACATCATAATGGTGACAATAGGCCCAAATAATGGCATGGGTGCCAATACTTTTGTCCTACTGGAAAGTAAAGATGAATGTCGAAGCAAGGAATAAAATGAACTTTAAAAAAAACAAAAACAAGAAAAATATTAGTTTGAATTTTTATATGCTTACAAATCAGTTTGTCCTGTTGGTGGTGATGTGCTTCATCAGAAATTTTAAGGAATTTAATTCATCCGAAAAATCACTTTCGTGCTGCAGGAGTCTGTTGATTCTGTACCTCGGAAATCCGCTCCCGCCAACACGGCGTCTCCTAAACCGTCTCCAGCTCCTGTGACGCCCCCCAGCGACACTGAGAGCGCGACGAACTCGGGCGTCCCTGCCTGGGTGAACGACGGCTCGGGCTTCCTGTCGCCCTCGGCCACGCCCGCGCTGAAGGAGGTGATGGACATGATGGACGGGGTGAGTTCAGGACCACTGTTAAAGATGGGCTTCTGCTCTCAGAGGTGGCCTTATGAGCTCAGGTTAAACAGAAACTGTGGCTGAAAATGTTTATTGATGGAAAATGTTATAGCATTTTCCTCGGAAAGGAAACGGAAAATACGACATGAGCATCAGCATGCATTGATGGTTTCATTATTTTCATAGATGTTATGTTTGGCTATTTATTTATTTGATTATTAACATAACTGAGGGTTAAATGCTGTTCTGGTTAAAATGAGCATTTGTATTCTTGCTCGTTTCACAGCCAAATAACGAGTAGCAGAAACATTGCTGTAGAACTGAATCGACCGGATTCTTGCCTTCATTAAAGGGAATATTCACTTGGAATAATGGCTTGGTTTTTGTTTTTGCTTTAACCCCTGAAAAAGCTATCATAAATCAATAAAAATCACATTTATTGTGTAATTTTCTCAGCACAGACTTGACTAAAAAAAAAAAAAACCTTGATTTTTAAAACCTTGAGTATCAGCAGATATCAATATTTAAACTACAAATAAGCACTTACAAATACACAGCTAAAAACCACCTTCCGTAAAACTCCAGCTGTCACACAAAAATCTTATATGAAATAAAAATACTGTACAAGCAAGTCTCTTTATGTAAACTATTTCAGTTCCAAAAAAATCTTTTCCAATTCCAATCGTTTCCATTTGTTACAGGACCGGATCAATGTTTTCTTTTTCTCCCCCCATCCGTACATCCTCCCTTTTTGTTTGCTGGAATCAGCCAGATACTGATCTCAGTTATTGGTGCCACACCTAGAAAAAAAACACATTTTTTAAAATGATAGAGATGTCGTCTAAACTCCAGACTATAAATCTATCTAGTTGTGAATAAACTCCAGACATAAGAGCTCTTATTTATAATGTATCTAGTTAAATAAAATCTTTTCCCCTTTGCTCAGATAAGAGAGGTTTTCTGTATGAAGTGTGTAGACTGCAATAAACAAATATCCATCGGGACAAGCTACGAGTTTCTCTGAGCTACAAGTGAGGTGTAATGAATAAACAAGTACAGTGTGTGTCTCATCATCGGTACTTGGAATTTCTGAGCTTAAAAGAAAATCTTGACGATAAAGGATTCAAAATGGATTCATAGTGCGTCTGTTGAAGTGAAGCACTGTCCAGAACAGCGTGCTGTAGAGTAATCTGTGTGTGTTTGTAGGATCTGGAAGGTTGGTGTAACCTGGCTGACTTTGAGCTGCCGGAGGAGAGTCAGAGTCCCGACGTGCTGCAGTTCCGGCTGGAGGGCAGCGCTCTACACGAGCTCAGTAAGGGGAGTAAAGGCGAGCTCATCCCCATCTCCCCCGGAGGAGCCACACCACCGTCCATCCTGAGCCGCCGCACACGCCGCCGCATCGCCCTCTCCCCCGATGTCAACGACTCCATGACCCCCAAGAGCACGCCGGTGAAGATCCTGCCCTTCTCCCCGTCTCAGGTACAAACACCTTGGTTTTGGGTTTACTATAAACGTGGGCTGACTTTAGGTAATGAAATGTAATTCAGGGATTCAGTCTCGTCTTGTAGGTGAGGTGGGTTACATTTCCAAAATAGCAGCATGTTTGATAAAGTGCAGAAAAATGAGTCGAGGAAAGTTTTAATACTAGTTTTCACCTCAAAAAAGTACTGATAATTAACAAGTATTCACCCAAGGCGAAGTGAATATCGCTGAATAATAACCGAGACGAAGTTGGGGTTATTATTGGGCCATATTCACTGAGGCGAATAATTGTTTTAGTATAGTTTTAGACCAAACACGGGTGATTTATAGAAAATAAAATTTAAAAAACAGTATTAAAAAATCATTTATTTCAAACTTCAAAAGCGGAAATGCAAAAGCACGCAGACTTGTGTCACTTGAAATCAAGTCCTCTAGCATGTTGTTGCTGGTGAGAGCGGTTCCTGGTCGGCTCTTGTTTAGCTGAAAATACTCTTCGGA
>JAOTRR010000001.1:15756201-15773399 GCA_028570945.1 Gogo arcuatus
AAAGGCCTGGAAGACCACGGAAGACAACTAAAGTGGATGATCACAGAATTCTTTCTTTGGTGAAGATTGGTGAAGAAAAACCCTTCATGGAGGTTTGTACCAGAAGGAATAGTTTAAGCATTTCTATAACAGCTGATGAGAACTTGATGAGCAGAATCATTAATTAAATTAGATTCGACAACATTAAAAAAAAAAAAAAAACATTTTAAAAAGCTCTACAAAATATTTAGTGTTTGGATCATTTCACTCAGCATGTGGCTCACTCCCAAATGGCTGCCTCCTTACCTACAGGTGCACTACATTTCTACATTAGCTTCTACACTGCAAACACCCTAAATAGTGCACTTTTATGTCATTGTGGATTGGTCCTTCACAGGTTGCTCGTTCCTGCCTACATAATAAAGGTCCATGATTCGTGGTGTTACTTATGTGGATTAGCTAGCCAACACAAAATATTTTTTGTCACTTGCTCAAAAAAGAAGTTAGTGTATACATTTAATTGTGGTAAAAGCGAGAAAAGCAAAAATAGAAAAAAAAGTAGCTTTTACACCTATCAGTCCACAAACTTTTATATACCTGTTATAGTTAGCTTTTATTTTGAAAACCAGACCTCTGTAAGCATGCTTGTAAAGTTCATATAGCGAGGTTACAAGTGATTTTTTTTGGAATATATATTTTCCATATGTTACTCTATAATAGCTCAGCTAAAATGAGTGGAAGTAATCTGGCCCGAATTTAATGACGGCTTCAAAATGTTTACTTCAGGAATACTCTAGAATCTTGTTAGCGTCTTTACTAGGCGTTTAGCCTTAGCCAGTCACCACTGGGTTAACTTCCGGTCCAGGACTGATTTGTAAATTAAATTAAATTAAATTAAATTAATTCAGAAATGAAAGCTGCAAGAAGTCTCAGACTTTTTATGTTTAACATTCATAAACATTTATCTCGACGCGCGGGCGAGGACCACCGACGTTATTTCTCCGCGCGTGCGACTACAACGGTGACCGTTAGCGAGGAGGAGAGCAGACTGAGGGAATTTAAAACCAAACTGTCTTCCGGCCCGAGTTTAACCGACTTTATTAAACCTCCTTCTTCAAACAAGAAAACGTTTCATGAAATTTACGAATATGAAGAGCCATATCTTCCAGAAAACTCTGCTGAGGCAAATCTGCGCAAAGGTGAAAGAACATGCTAAAGGCGCTAAACACATTTTCACTAAATAACACGGGTTATGTCCTAAACCACACTAGCCTACTAAGTATGGCAGAATAGTACGCAACCATTTGTTACTGTATCCACTGGTGTGTACTATTAGAACTGTAGTATGCAGTTTAGGACGTAGCTACAGTATTGACTCAACACATTTAAAGCTGCAGTATGTAACTTCTTGTGTACACATTTTCAGAAACTGAAGTCACTTCTTTCTTGCTTACTTACTTCCTTTCTCCCTGATTAATACTTATATTAGCATTTTGGTGTACTAATTAAAATGGTCATGTGCTGTTTCAGACATAGCTGTTGACTCAAAACATTTAAAGCTGCAGTATGTAACTTTTTGTGTACATGTCTGTCAAATTATCTGTTTAAATTCACACTACGATCTACAACAAATTAAGGGTTTTCTCAAGTGTTACCTTTTTTTGGTTTCATGTGGGCAGGGTTGTATTGGGAATAATTACATATTAGAATTAGCAATACATATTTTTGTATCTGTCTTACCTCAACCACAGAAACCATGAAAAAGTGACTTACTTACTTAGTCCCCTGATTAAAATATCTATCTATCTATCTATCTATCTATCTATCTATCTATCTATCTATCTATCTATTTTAATTTTAACCGCTTGGTATACAGTGTACTGTAGTATGCAGTTTGGGATGTAGCTATTGATTTAACCAATTTAAAGCTGCAATATGTAACTTTTTGTATACGTCAGATTATTTTCAGCTTAATAAAATTCTTACTACTATCTACAACTTGCATGGTGAAATAGCAATATTTTTTTGAAATTTCTTCAGTTGAGAGATTAAGTTCTTTTCCTTACAGTTTCCATTTGTTGTGGTTAGGGCTCTATTAAAACTACACCTAAGTATCATTTTTAGCGTTCTGTTGTACTATTTAGAATGGTAATAAGTGGTTTGCTTTAATGTGTGTAGCTATTGAATCAAATAATTTAAAGCTGCAGTTTGCAGTTTATGTCTTGTAACTGTAGTGCTTATGTCAATTCAAATTATTACTGTAAACAAAGTCTGTGGTGAAAAAATGATGTTGAAATCTTCATTTAAGAGGTTTATTAAAAAATGTTTCTTACTGGTTACTTTTTCAGTTTGAGGTGGGTGGGGTTATATTTGGAATAGGTAGTGTTTTCCTCTCACAACCCTCTTTAATTAGTCTTCTGATGTTGCAGTATGATTTTTCTGCAAGTGGCTTGCAATGGCATATTCTTACCAGAGGGGTCTCCAAATCCTGACGTTCTCAAAACTTACGTACTGCAGCGTAAATGTACTTTAGAAATTTCAGTAGTGCTTCTAAACATTGTCTTTTCTTTTTCACTTTTCTCGTAGTGTATTTTGAAACATATGGCTGTCAGATGAACGTGAATGACACAGAAATTGCATGGTCCATTCTACAGAAAGGAGGCTACCAAAGGACAGCTGAGCTCTCAGAGGTACCTTTTAGCCCTTGTAACTACGGTATTTTCACAAAAGAATGTTTCAGTTTAATTCTTAACCGTGTAACGTTTCTCACAGGCGGACGTGGTGCTGCTCGTCACCTGCTCCATAAGGTAGGAATTCGGCTACGATAATCACGTACATGAAATATACACATGCTGTATATTCTTAGCACATCTTAGCAAGTTAAAATATCTTGAATATAGTCAAAGAATCTAGTATTTCCTATTATAAAATGACAGTAAAACAAATAAGATTATTCAACTTATTTCTAGACAGTTTCAAGCTTGAAATAGTCTTGTTCTGTTGGCAGATATTTTTGCTCATTTTAATCATTTATTTTTAGAAAGAGCAAAAGAATCTGCCAATACAATAAGAGAATTTTAAGCTTGAAAAGAGTAAAAATGCCTAGAAATAGGTTTTATAATCTTACATTTTGTTTATTGTAATCTAATAATAGGACATCATAGATATATTTGACTATATTCAAGATATTTTAACTTGCTAAGATGTCGTTTTTGCAGTGTATTAACTGTTTACATGTTTATCACGGATGTGTGATGGCTCGGCAGCTTTGGATTTAGTTCTGTTTTGTGTTTTGCGCAGGGAAAAAGCAGAGCAGACTATTTGGAACAGACTCAAACAGCTTGGAGTCCTCAAAAAGAAACGGCCTAAGGCTGATGTCCCTTTGAAAATAGGAGTATTGGGTAAGTCTTGTCTACAAGTTTATTTCTCAACTTTATGAACATTACTGACGTGTGTGTGTGTGTGTGAGATCCAGGCTGCATGGCAGAGCGACTGAAGACCAAGTTGTTAGAAAGAGAGAAGGTTGTGGACGTCATAGCAGGACCCGACGCTTATAGAGACCTACCGCGACTTCTGTCTCTCGCTCATGGAGGACAGAGAGCCAGCAATGTCCTGCTTTCTCTGGAGGAGACCTACGCTGATGTCATGCCAGTCCATCATGCAGGACACAGTGCTTTTGTGTGAGCAGCGCACGTTCCCATGGCTTTCACTGTATGAGCCACTAGAATAGAAACTACTGAAACAGATTTCTATATACAGTATTACAAATGATTATACTATATTGTGCAACATTTTTACACATGGCTGAGGTGGGAAAAAATCAGCACATTGAAAGAGAGAACAGATGATAAAGGTTAATTGATGGAGGTTGATGATGTAGGAAGTACACATTATTGTTCAGCTGGAGCTCAGAATTTTAGAAAAAGAGTGAATAATAGAAACAGGCATGAATTCACATTTTCACATTCAGGCATGATTAGAGAATGATCCAGAACGTTACCTTTAATTCACTGTCCATATTCAGACCAAACATGACACCTAAAAATTGTACCACTCTTCAGCTGTATATGGATTCTGAAGCTCTCTGATTGACGTCCCTTCTTTCAAGAGCTGTCAGTGTCCACTTTTTACCAAGAGGACATCAGTAGAGAAGAAAGTGTGTAGTTTGTTGAAGATAAAAGGCTTATGAACCTTTTAACCTTTTAAAGCATTGGCTGTTCATTTCCTGTGATTTCTTTCACACTGTTAGAAGTCATAATGCCTCCTCCATTGTGGTCGTTCCGTTTTGTCCCTCAGGTCCATTATGCGTGGTTGTGACAACATGTGCAGCTACTGTATCGTGCCCTTCACACGTGGTAGAGAGCGGAGCAGACCCATGTCCTCCATACTGGAAGAAGTGCACAGCCTCTCTGACCAGGTAACTTCTTTCGCTATACTCTAGTTATTCATTTTATTTTTTATTTTATAAAACCTGCACTACATATTTGTTTGTATTATTCTGGTGGCTGTAGGGTGTGAAGGAGGTGACTCTGTTAGGGCAGAACGTGAACAGCTACAGGGACATGTCGGAGACGCAGATCAGCAGCTCAGGGGTGGTTTCAGGTCTCAGTCGAGGTTTCAGCACTGTGTATCGAAAGAAGCAGGGAGGCCTACGTTTCACTGATCTTCTGGACCAAGTCTCTCTGATCGATCCTGACATGAGGATACGCTTCACCTCTCCACATCCAAAAGACTTTCCAGATGAGGTATCCAAGCTACTGATATTGTAGTTCCTTTCAGTCCGTATCTATGACGCTCATATATAGGTGCATACATGTATTGATTTTCATGAAAATTGCCTAATCAGAGAATAAAATAATATCTCGATATTATATTTTTAAGAATATATCCCATATATAGCTGTGTTGAATTCTCCATTCTGATTGGTCAGCTCTGGCAGTAGTACCAACTGCATTGGAAAATCACAGATTTATATTAATGTGCTGGTTCTAAAACGTTCTTATTTCTGTAGTAACAGTGTACAAAGAAAAAAAGAAGTTTCTTAGAAGATGATGTTTCTTCAACATTTATAGAAGGAGTCTCCAGTGTCCGCATCTTCAGGTATAGCGGGAAAGCGTTCAAAGCAGGACTTTTATATGCTTTCCAGGTTCTCTGTAGCATGACAAGCTGCGTTTATTTTATTTTATTTTTTTAACCACCGCCAAGGAGGTTATGTTTTCGATGCGGTTTGTATGTTTGTCAGGATTACACAAAACCTACTATCCTGATTTCCATGAAACTTGGTGGAAGGCTGTAGCATGGGCCAAGGAAGAACCCATTACATTTTGGAGTGGATCAGAGTCACAGAGCAGTCCACGAATTTAATTTTTCTTTCGCTAACATTGTGAGATACAGCATTTGGCACTTGACAGTGCCATACCTCTTAAAATCCAGTAGATGGCAGTAAAGTTCAATTGTGAGAAAACATAACCAATGTAGAAATACAATGACTCCGTTGGAAATATATCTAGACATAAAATGGTCGCAGCTGGAGATTTGCATATCATGGAGGAGTCGACTATTGTCCTTTGCACATTGCTGTGGTATAAGAGGAGTAAAATATTTTGGCATGAGCTGTTGTTATTTGAAAACAATCAACTTTGGAGTGGTAACAGTAACACCACTTTGTCACACCACCCTGTCGTTGATTGATTACTTTCCCATAACAGACCCCTCATCCCAAAAATATGTTTATGTACTTAATGCATTATCACGCTGCCATGATATTTAGTATCAACTTGGATTATGTCCGTCTTTTTAAGTGGTAAAAACTCGACAGTTTTGTTTTGATTCAGTCGTTTAGTTTTGCATTTACATTATGTATAACAGTTTTCTATGGACTGTAGTTTTGCAGTGCTTGTACTGCGTTCTTTGTTGATTTATCTGTTCCCTGTCTACATGTTATGTTTATGTCCTAATACCCCGTGCTAGAAAACTGTAGTTATTTCTTTATGATGTTGATTGAGTTTATAAAGCAACCTTGAAATTGGGAAAGTTGCTATATAAATAAAATGTATTATTGCATTAAATAATAGCTTTTAATAATAATGTGCTAAGCAGGTATCATTTTGAAACCTTCAGCTGTGACTGTAAATAAAGAAAATAAATGAAATGACAACATATCAACTCAACTAATTTTATTACTATGAAATAATACTGACTAGTCGATTAAAAGACTCGACTATTCAAAAAACATTTTTTAAGAAAAATGTGTGTGTGTTTTTTATGTAGGCATTACAGTTGATCCAGGAGAGGAATAACATCTGTAAACAGATCCACCTTCCAGCTCAGAGTGGCAGCAGTCGAGTTTTACAATCTATGAGACGTGGGTAAGACAATAATAATAATTCACACTATTCACAGAACCAGGAGAGTTTGTCTCTGATGCCTTGAGCCTTACATTAAGCCACCTCACTCTGTATTTTAACAGCTACACCCGGGAGGCGTACCTCGAGTTGGTGGAGAACATTCGAAAGATAATCCCAGGTCTTTCACCATCACTAACCAGTCAGCATGAAATCCAGGAATCCACTGCAACTTATAAATACTATAAATACACACTGTTTCTACACTCAGGGGTCAGTCTGAGCAGCGACTTCATCACCGGTTTCTGTGGTGAGACGGAAGAGGACCACCAGCAGACGCTGTCTCTGCTCAGGGAGGTGGGCTACAGTGTAGGCTTCCTGTTTGCATACAGCATGAGGAAGGTGAGCAGTCTCATCACTCTTACAAAACCGAACGTTATTCGTAGCAAGCGGTAAAACCCGATTTCTTTCATTTCCCTACAGAAAACACACGCATACCACCGTCTCCAAGATGACGTCCCTGCCGGGGTGAAGCAGAGGCGTCTGGAGGAGCTCATATCCGTGTTCCGAGAGGAAGCCGCTAAACTGAACGCAGCTCTCATCGGGAGCACGCAGCTCGTCCTAGTGGAGGGTGTGAGTACTGCATTGAAGGATTTCTAAAATCTTTCCAGGTAGTGGCAAACAAACATGGACCCCTGCAAGAGTGCTCGCTCTGTCCGAGAACCAGAAGCAACAAGCTAGCCAGCTAAAATAGTGATACGAGTGATATTAACGTTCAAAATGTATTTACTTGCAAACTGTATGGTTAGTGTTATAAATGTAACTAATTACTGTAATCTCCTTTATTTACCAGTGGAAGCAGCCATGTCGATATGATTGTTTATATGCTGAACTCAGGGTTGAGGACACTCTCTCTCAACCTGCGTGCTCATTTTCTTTGGTTTTTTCCCTCAGTCAAATTTGCAAATTTTTATTCAAATGCATCACAAAAGTGAATGAAAGACCGTAAGTTGGAGTTAGTCCGATCTCTTTGCATAATGCGAATTAGAACACAATCTTTTAGTTCATAATTCTGGAGGACATTGTGTGTTGTATTTTCCTTTTGTGTGTGTGTGTGTGTGTGTGTTATTGTCATTATATGTTGCAGGAGAGTAAACGATCATCTGAGGATCTTTGTGGCCGGAATGATGGCAACATCAAAGTGATTTTTCCCAGAAAGGATTTGCCCTCTGGCCCTACTGGCACTAATACTGCCCCTGTACAAGTGGGAGACTATGTACTGGTGAAAGTGAGTTCTAACATCGGGGTCTTAAGTTTGCTTTTGCATCTCTGTTCAGTTAGGTGTTAAATAGGACGCACATTGGCATTGCTGAAACTACTACTTTATGGCTGTGTAATTTCCTGTATGTCGCTGTAATGCTGTGGTAACTTTTGCTGGATCTTTTGTTTTCTCTTTATAGATTACTTCAGCGAACTCCCAGAGCCTGCGAGGCCACGCCTTCAGCCACACCTCCCTGACTGACAACAGGACATGAACTTGTGAGCAGCATCGTAACGAACGGGCCGCTGTATATTAATAAGGGCTTCCCAGACTAGGTTTTGCGACCCCATGTGGGGTCATTTGATATACAAATGGGGTTGCGAGAAAAATTCACACACCTCCTGTTTTTTGTTTTGTTAATTTATTTGAGAAATTATTATTAAAATATTGCTGTAACTGAAGACATTTTCTGTGCTACTGTAATGAAATCATCATGGGAGTCACATTCAACTAAGCCACACAAGTGAAAAGTGTATGTGCTTTATTATTATTGTTTTATTAAAATCCTGACATGCTGCACTAGCTTAGGGATTCAGCAATTAAATGGACAAGTTACCCGATCCGTGTACCTCCCCTAAAGAAACTAGCATTGTATCTCCAACCACATACTTGTGTACTAGTCTAGACCATTACTGAGTACTAACACTAAGTAGTTGTTTGTTTGTATTACGGTTTGTATTTAAAACCTTTCATGTAGCCTCCAAACGTATCAGAATGTCTGTTTTATGTACCAGTCTTCTGGATTTTCAGGATTAAGTATTTTTGAAGTTAAGGACAGAATTTTTTTTATTTGAGACGCAGATCATGATAGTAATGACTAGTGGAAAGTTTTAAAGGGGAACAGCTTGTCTGTCTGTTTTAACTCTGCTGTGCATGAAATAGCAAAAGATTTTACATTTTGTTTGGGAAACCTGACTGACTGAGATGTTTTGGCTTTGATGTGCCATCTAGTGGATGTCGTGTTTCTGCACACACATGCAAGTTACGCATGAAGTACAAACCAGGTCGCTCTGCTTCACTGCCAGCCGTATCCTTGTTCCTTAAGTAAGGGGGATGTGACAATGACAGTAAAGGGTTGTGCCATTTTTAAAGCACACTTCCTGACTAGTTGACTGTTTGAAAAGATGTGTCGAGAAGTGCAAGTTCACACTAGACCAGTAAATCAGTGCAAGGAATATTACTTTGGTTTTTAGTCACTTAAGTGATATGTATGTTACATAATAAAATATTCAAATGTTACAGAAGGCCATGAATTGTTCCGAAGAAAGGAAGAGTATTTAATATCAGGAAATTTGTTTGGAAAAAGAATCCACTCTTAGAGGACATCAGGCAAGTCGAATCTCATGAACTGGACATCTGTCCCTATCAACATGTAATCCTGGAATTACATTAGAAATTGAGTATTAGATACAGTTAAAAAGGCATCCATTATAATGCTGACCAACTTTAATTCTCATACTTTCAGGATTTGAAGCCGAGTGTTGAGCAGATTCCTTTGTCTTATGGCAGGTAGAGGATAACCTTGCTGTAGGTGAGCCCCTGAGAGTATTTCGGAGCTTTTTTAAAAAAAATGTTTCTCAAGCAACAAAATAAACCACAATGGATCAGATCATGTACTCACTGTTAACCTTGGGTATCACAGCAACATTCAAGATAATCCTAAAAAAAATTGTGAAGTGATTCCACCTGTTGGACATGAAAATCATCTAGATTTGTGCAGATTTTCTTCCTCATACCTGAAATGGTCCCGCGTAGCTCGTCCTTAACGTCATGCCAATTCTATAGAAATGATAAATATATTAAGAGCAAATATCTACAAATTAAATATTTTATTTTTTATTATTTTTAATATGATGTAATAATATAGGTTTACTCCATTCTCTGACTTACTTGTTAAGAGTCAAATTTCCAGCCACTTTAACACCATTGACATAAATCCAAGTGCTCATGCTGGCAACACAAAACATGTACATCATGTGTCAACAAATATTGAACTCCTCCCACAGAATCGCTTCACATCAGTCTGCGTTACTCACCACGCTGAAGACGAAGAGAGGAGACAGTGTGGTGGTGTGCTGAATAGTGTAGGCTGTAGCTGTGCTGTTTGCCTGCAGTATCACATTATTATTGGGCTCAAATGAGAAGTTCGGCTCCTTCACAGCATTCACCAGGAGCTTCAGCATCAGGCCAGGGTACAGCTTAGCAATCTAGAGTTGTACATTAGAGGTACTTTATGCAAACGTGCTAATTATAAATTGAGACCTTGGAAATATAAGTTAATTAAAGAGAAACTTCCTCCAAACATCCTCATGGTAAAACATTTTACACCCAAATATGTTACAGCTAAACATTGCTCATTTAAGGGATAATTAACCCAAATATGCTACAGTATTCCTCAGTCCATGGTAATGTCACAAAATATCAAATTAAATATGTTCATGTTAATTGTTTTGTGTTAATATAGGTAATATAAAAATACATATTTTCTCTAAACATGCCCATGTTGTTAAACACTAGTAAGTGGCCAGTTACTTTATTCTAACTCATTTTCAGCAGCCATCTTGAAGCTGCAATCTTATTCTATTATAAAGATGTATAATCTTCTGTCTTTGAGAAACACTCTATTGAGTGGGATTTCTCTGTGTAGGTGAAATTTTAAAAACGTAATGAAAAGTTATTTTTTTCATACTTGTGGAATCAGCATCCCAAACGTCTTCGTGTCCAGTCGAAAAGGGGAGCTAGAAGGGATCTTGACGGAGAATATTTTAAATCATAAACAGTCAATTTTTAACAGGTGAACTTTTTACTTTGTGTAGACATCTGTAAAGGTATTGTTTGTTATACAGAATATACAGTAAACTCCAGAATTAGTGACCCTTCATGAAAAGAACAACAAAACAACCTGCTTAAAGGCACTTGTAGAAGATCTTGGACCATTCTCCAAGCTCTGTTTCAAGCTTTTTTTTATTCTCAGGTTTGTGCATGTGGATGTCCTCTTCAATTCAAACCACAGATTTTTTTTAATGGGGTTCAAATCCAGAAACTGTTGCAATACTTTGATTTTGTGTCATGCAGTGATTTCTGTGTTGATTATGGTGTATGTTTGGAGCCAAGGCTTACCCTCTTTGACAAGGAAACCAGATCTTGAGCTCAAATTCTAGGGTGCCAATATTTCTGGAGTTAGCTGCATAGTATTCCTTTTTTAATAAGTGACAGCCTACAGTGGTTGTGACATACATTTTATTCACTATAATTTCCAGGGGTGCTGATAATAGTGGCATGTGTTTTTGTTGAAAAAATTATTTCTTGATGAGGGATTTGTTTTTCTCTGAATAAATTTATTTCAATTAAAGCTTGGATTTTTCTCATTTTTTCAGTGGGAGATGAAGCGACTTCACCAAAAGGTGGATTTTTTTCAAACCCTTTTTATTAATCCTTACAAGGGGTGCCAGTAATTGTGGAGGGCACTGTATATGACGCTTTCTGTCTCCTTACAGATTATGTAAGTGAACGCCAAGAGACTGCAAGGCCATGCCCTGAGCCACAACTCCTTGAGTGACAACAGGAAATGGACTTGTGAGCAACATTCTAATGAACATGCCGCTGTGTGTTAACAAGATCCTCAGGCCTCAGATGGAGTTGGTGTAAAAAAAAAAGAAGACATCGAAATATCAGGTGTTTATTTATATATGAATTTATACGAAGGTCATGCATTGTTATAAAGAAACAAAGAGCATTCCACTGTTAGTAGACATCAGGTAAGGCCCATTCACTGAACTGGACGTCTGTCCCGATCAACACATAATCCTGGAAAAACATTTAGAATCAAGGATTAGATACAGTTTAAAAAAAGGGGTATCTTTTATAATATTGATGGAAGTTAATTCTAATACCTTAAGGATTTGAAGCTGAGTGTTGACTAGATTCATATTTCCAATTGCAGGTAGAGGATAACCTTGCTTTAAGTAAGCTGTCAAGAGCATTTCAGAGATTTTTAAAACAAAATGTTTCTTAAACAATAAAATAAATCACAATGGATCAGATCATGTACTCACCGTTAACCTTGGGTATCACGACAACTTTCAAGATCATCGTGAGAGCATTGTCGAGCGATTTCACCTGTTGGATATGAAAATAATCATTTAGATTTGTGCTTCTGCAGATGTCATAAAACTTGTTTGTCCCCGTACCTGAAATGGTCCCACGTAGCTTGTCACTAATGTCATGTCCATTCTATAGAAATATATGAATAAATATATTAAAATCGATTATGTCCAGACAGAATATTTATAGTTTATTATATTCTGTAACTTACTCATTGAGACTCAAAACTCCAGATACTTTGAGGCCACTGACGTAAATCTGAGCGCTCACGCTGGCATTCTGAATACAAACATATGAAAAACACATCATGTCAACAAATATTTAACTCCTCCCACAAAGTCACATTACGTCTCTGTAACTCACCACGTTGAGGACGAAGAGAGGAGACAGTGTAGCGTTGGGCTGGATAGCGTAGGCTGTAACTGTACTGCTTGCCTGCAACGTCACGTTGTTTGGTTCAAATGAGATGCTCGGCTCCTTCACAGCCTTCACCAGGAGCGTCATCATCAGGCCAGGGTACTGCTTAGCAATCTGGAGTCGCATATTAAAGAAGTATTTTAAGCAAACATGCTCATGATAAATTGAAATCTTTTAATTCTACAATCGTAATCAGAGAATGTTGTGATTTTTAAGATATCGATTTCTATGATTGTAAGTAATATTTTCATGTAGAACCTTATAATTCCAAGGTTGCCCTGTTAAAGGGATACTTCACCCAAATATTCTCATTAAAGAGGTTCTTTACCCAAACATGCTAAAAAATCCTTCAGCCAAAACATTACCAGTGTCACACACTCTCCAACCAAAATGTCCATGTTAAATGTTTCCAATGAAGGAAATATTTCGCCTAAACGTGCTAGTAAGATCATGCTAATTCATTTTAGCGGCCATCTTGAAGGTGGAATTTATTCTTTACCATTATTCTGTTTTATTAATGTGTATGTCTTTGAAGCAGATGTCTTTGAAATCCGCTTCGTAAGCACAAGATGAGCAGGATGTCTCTGTGTTTGGAAAAATAAAACAACAAGTTTTCTTACTTGTGGAATGAAGGTCCCAAATGTCTTTGTGTTCAGTCGAATAGGAAAACTGGAAGGAATCTGGAAGGAGAAATTTTTACAAGTCACGAACAGTTGACAGTCAGTTAATCTATGAATGTGATTTAGTGCACTACAAAGTCCTTAGAGATAAAAAGTTAAGGTCTTTTTCATTATATGAAATCTAAAGTAAACCCCAGGATTAGTGGCACCCTTTATGAAAAGAACAAAAAAATTCCTGCTTAGATACTTGTAGAAGATCTTGGACCCTCCTCTATGCAAAACATTTAAGGCTCCATTTTGTTTTCAGGTTTGTGAATGGATGATTCAGATGGATTCAGGTTCCCATGTGGCGAAACAGAAAAGCGTTTGCACTATTGACCAGAGATCATGAGTTTGAATCCTGATGATTCCACAGTAGCCAGGAGTCCAAAAGAGCAAAAATTGGCTGAGCCTTCTGAGTGGGAAGGATTGCAGACATTCTCTCCCTTGTCAATCATAGCAGCACTAGCCAATCATGGGTATCTGTGAGCTCATGTATGCGGAAGAGGGTGGGTAGCACTTTCCTCTGAGTGTGTTTTTCTGCGCTGTAATTCTGCATGAGTTCAAAAAAATGCGCTTGGCTGGCTTCATGTGTCTCAGATGAAGCATGTCAGCCTTCACCGTCCCCGGTTGGTAGCTGTAGTGTGATGGGGAGAGCTGGCTGGTGGGTGGGCAGGCTGGAGGGAATTGGCTAAAATTAAATTAGGGAGAAAAATCCAGAGACTGTTACAAAATGTTGATTTTGTGTCATGTAAGTATCTCTGTGATGACCTGGTGTGTGTTTGGGGTCTTAACTTCTGGCTAAGAAGTAGGTTTTGAGCTCAAATTTGAGGGGGCCAACTCCTAAAGGGTGCCAATATTTCTAGAGTTATAATATTAATGATATAGTAATTAAAATTTTTCTTAAGAAGCAGCCAGCGGTGGTTATGACTCACCATGTCGTCTGTTACGTAGAGGCTGAGCACTCCGGCGTTGTTGTACACGAAGCCGGCTGAGTTCAGGGTGAAGGCTGATAATCCGATATACAGCATGTTGCTGTCCTGAGGGGGCAGGGAGAAGGGTGCAGGGGAGAACGGGGGCTCTTTATGCTGCCCGATGTTGTAGAACTCTCCCTGCAGAGAGTGTGCAAGAGAAATAGAGAAAGAAAGAGAGAGATGAAAAGATAAATAATACATATTGACTTTTTTTTTTCTTCAGTTGATTTCAGCTTCAGCTCACCTTTAAACTGAGATCAATGCTGGAATTACAAATGAGCGGCGACTCCACCATGGAATACTCGATTTCAGCGTACTTGTCAACTTGTGCAAGAACTAAAACGTATTACAGCATGTACAATTAGTCCTCTGGGATATTAGTCACGCTTGTGTCAAAGAGTAAGAGATGTATTTTAACATATCGTGTGAATTGTGTGTGTATATCGATCGTACCATTTAGAGTTTTCAGATGGGGATTCATCTCGTCTATGGCTTCAGGCACCAAAGAACAGATCTGAAACAACAAGCATTTTTAATGAAATGAAAAGCACCTGATTTTCCTTCCTTTTTACAGTATTTACATGGTGTGTTGTAGGTACCTGTTTCTGTAGTGCACTGCGCAAAGCCTTATCGATTTGGTCCTCAAACAGATTATACAGCCAGCTGAGTGGGTAAGGAAACAAAATATTGTAACTGTAAATATCAATTTCTCTGTACAGGTTAATAGAAACATAATACATACAATGTTAGAGGTAGTGACTGCTCCGAGTTGAAGGAATTAAACAATTGAAGTAGAGCATTTCTGTTGTGGGTAAAACACATTACAACATGTGGAGAAATAGTAAACACTGATGGTTGTAGTGAAGCATTCTGGGTTTAAAGTGAATGTTTATCTTCCCAGTCTCTTATTTTACTTCCACTATACTAGTATACAGTATATTAACACTATAAAGATGAAATAAAGAATAAAGATTGAAACTGGACAATTGAATAATATTTTTTTTTAAAAAGGCCAGACAATTTTTTTTTTCCAACTTTCAGCTGTCCAGTTTGGGTGAATCTGTGCCAACTTTAGCTTCAGATTCCTGTTCTTGGCTGACAGGAGTGGAACTCAGTGTGGTCTTTTGTCTGTTGTAGCCCATCTGCCCCAAGGCTTGATGTGTTGTGCATTCTGAGATGCCTTTCTGCTCACCACGGTTGTAAAGAGTGATTATTTGAGTTACCGTAGCCTTCCTGTCACCTTGAGCCTATCAACAAGGCGTTTCCATCCACAGAACTAACTCTCTCTGGATTTTTTTTGTTTGCTTGTTTTACGCACCATTCGGTATAAAATCTTGAGAAATACCCCAACCAGCCCATCTGGCATCAGATGTACCTAGCAAGAAATTGGTACTTATACTGTAGCTCCGAGGCGAGCAGTGAAATTGGAACTTCATGCCTTAATTATAATGTACAAGATCTCACACAGACTTGTTGATTTGGTTTCTAATACTGTAGGACACATTATTTATTTTTTTTAAGAGCATGTTGAAGCTGAATCACTTTCTTCTTCTTCTGCTGCAGCATCAGGCTCAAGTAGGAGACGTGACCCAAAATTGTCAGTGCTTCAGATGATCATATAGTTGTACTTGTGTTTTTTTTTTTTTACTGACTTATTGTGCACCTAAACCGTTAAACTACAAGCTACTTATTTGCTGCATACTACATTATCCTCGTAGCACAAGTGCAAAATCAAAGAAGCAAACCTAAATCATGTTTTGTAAATTGTTAAGTTTGTAATTTGGTTATTTTTAAAAATTGGAATTTGTAGTGATACACCAAAAATTGTGAACTCTTATTTATTGAGATGATTGCTGCCGAGCTCGGTGTGTAGCAGATGTGATGGATTACCTGGCACCTCCATGAAACTTGATATTGACGTTGCCAATAGAGGCTGCACAGTTGGCGCAGCTGACCGTCGGACGGCCCGTGTCGTCGCTTTTCACACTGATGGTGACGCTGATGCTGAGCCCGCTAACGGACAAGTCGAACGAGCCACTGTCCTTTCTACACAACGTGCACCATGTTCAGTACAAATATCTTACAATACACAGAAAATTGATAATCGTGTGACATTTGCGTACATGATTTTGAGGTATTTGACTCTCCAATTGCCATGCAGGTTAATGTAGGCGTCGCCGATGGACAGACTCACCCCGGTGCCAGGTGCCAACCCTACAGTCGACTTGGGCAACCCGAGATTTAGGATCTGTATGCTGCCAGGAACAGAAGTGATGACACACGTAATGAGGATTGTCAGGATCAGTCCACAAGTAATTGTTGTATTTCGTAATCTTTCATCAGTGCCATGTTTTTTTTTTTTTTTTCCTGCAGAATTCTTCACAGGACATTGGTTTCATAATTATTGGCACCCCTATGATTCTCCACTGTAGAGAGTAACAGCACGGGCAGATATTTTCAACCAATCTTCATACGGTATGTAAAATCAAATACATAAATAAATAATTCATATTAACTACATATTTTATATATATATTTTTTCACAAAAATTCAATTATTAAATCTCTAAATTATATATTGTTAGATAACTAGCTGACATTTTATTAATGAAATGATGCAAAATATGCACTCTGTCGTACAAAACAAATCTGTGAAAGTCTGACCATTCGGTGTGTTCAGTAATAAAATAAAACACACACAAAACCTGAATGAATTCTAGGAGGTTATGCACATTTTTAAATATTTATTGTCACACCTTATTTTTAAAACAAAATGATACTGATGTGCAGCAGGATGGGTTTTATTCTGATATGAGTAAAGATTTTTTTAAAAATTTCTTTGATCTTTGTAAAAAAAGAAAAAAGGTAGATTTGCCATCTCACCCTGTCAGACTGTATGAGACTTTACCGATGGGAGATACTTTCTCCGAGCCGCTCAGGTCTGGGATTTTGATGGTTGTAAGTTTCTTCTGTAGGGCGATGAGGCCAATCTCGCGGCCTGCAGAAGAAACAACAGCTCAGAACACAGCTAAAGAGAAAAATGGAAAATAAAATGAATATCGGGCATGTTTATTTATAATAATGCAGCTGTACTAGGACAGAGGACAGAGTAGGATTTCAGAATGGCAGTAGACTTCTCAGATCTTGATTCTCTCTCATATAGAGTATATATTACTGTATTATTGTTTGCTATATGAACTATTCAGATTTCTCTATAGTGCAGTACTCACCATACTCGAGCCCCTTTTGAGTGAGTCTCACTTTAACTCCGGGATTAGTTCCTGAAGCCTCTGGAGAGAGAAAGGTGAGCAGAGCCAACACACACCACAGAGACACCATGTCCACTCTGACCTCACACACACACACACACACACACACACACACACACACACACACACACA
>JAOTRR010000001.1:15805642-15818638 GCA_028570945.1 Gogo arcuatus
GGAAGGTCGCCGTGCATTCTGGGATTCGGAGTTCCGAGCCTTCGCGGACGTGACACAATGGTCACTTTAAATCACCCCGAGGTGTACCATGGTGTACAAAAGTCTGAGACCACATTGAAAATCTGGGATTTTTTGAATCATTTAATTGGAAATAAACAGAACATTTTAGAATTTTTGCATATTTAAATAAAACAAAGAACTTTAACGTTCGATATCTTGAATATTTAATATTCAATAGTCTCCGCTAGTTCCAGGTCCGTATTTATATGTAAGCACATTTGTGATATTGACTATGTTAACTGCTTTATAAAAAAAAGGTCAGATTTTCCTCAGGCCTAATCTCTTCTATTGAAGCATGTGTTCAGATGACACTCTGATGGATTTAATCCAAAATGGATCATAAAGTTTTGCACATTGACCTTAAAGCAAAAAGGAGACTTGCCAAATCCTAAGACACTCATTTTCACTAGTTGGACCCCACTTTGTTTCAATATATTCAATCATTTCTTTTGGGTTTTGTTATATAAAATTTTCTTTTAATTTTCACCACTTGCTTGTGTTTTTTCAAATGCTTTTCGAAAGCGAACTTATCATACTGTTAAAACCGTAACACCCCTAATACACAGCATGGTTTATGTCGGACAGTAAACACATTGGATTTTTTAGACGTATTTTAGGGAAAAGCCGTTAATCGTTAATTAATGTGGCACTGAAAGTGGCACCACCAAACTGTGAGAATGACTCAAGCTGCAAACATATTCACAACCCGTCTCAGATTGGACGTGTTGACAGACGTTGTAGCGAAGCTTTCAAAACCTTCGGATCTCTCAAACTTTCCAGGTGATACCTGACCATCCGTTCAACCTTAGTGCTGAAAAAGCATAAAAGAAAAGCTTGTTTTGTAGTCGACCGTTTGTAGTGCAAGTTCTCACAGAATCTCTTCAGAGTACACACTGCACACCTCTTAGCTCAGGGATAATAGAGTATTTCGAAGCGGGTGCAATTTCCTTTTTCAAGCCCTGCCGATGGAGCTATCTCGTCAAGGAGGCCTTGTTTGGGATCGGCCTGAGTAAGAGGTCTGAGTAATGTTTGGTGTTTGAGTGAACCTGAGTCTCCTCCCTGTCCCTCAGGGCTTGTGCTTCCAAACTGGCCTGACTTGTTCTGTGCAAATGCAAACACTTTTCAACTTTGTAGAAACAGGGATCAGCTGTGGCTTGTTCGAGACACGGTGTACGCAGCTGCATAAGTGCTTCATGTGTGTATGTGTAAAACATAAACATTAATATTTGTCATTTTTCACATGAGCATTGCATGGATGCTACCAAACATTATGTGGATTCTGCATAATGTTTTATTTTACAACTGTACCGTAAGTCCAGTTTAAAGTCTCTCTCTCTGCTGGATATAATTTATTGATTATACGACTTCCAGTGATCCGTCACTCTTTTACTGACGCAATTAAGAACTTGGGGCAGAGTGTCTTACTCAGGTCTCCATTAAAAGCAACCTTCAGGGATTTCTAGAGTATAGCCATTACATTGATTTTACCAAGTAAGTAATCTTATAGAAAAGTATTACGTCTAATATTATGAAAAAAAACAACAACAAAAAAACGGTTGATAAATCTGCATGAACCATTTGCTCACTCAAGTGTCATATGTTGTTGTTGTGGTTGTGGTTCTTCCATGTTGTTAAACCAGACCTTCTTCCCTATTTGAGCACCTGCAGGTTATACCCGAAAGCTTTCTTCAAAAACACGCCTCTGCGCTCTTATTAACGCATATCACTCTGTACTGCGGCACACTGCGAATCCTCTAAATGTACACTCCGCTCGGTGGTAGACCGGCCCCTGCTGAGATGTAATGCATACATTTTTAATTGAAACCTCACGAGAGCCTCTGGTACTTACACTGCATTACACTTTTGCCTCAGTGTGTGTTTAGTGTATATACTGTTTTATGTTTAAAAAGAGTCAAACAGATTGCTGGTAAAACCACAATGATTGCATTGATGCAGAATTTAGCTGAAGCTGGCCGTTTGGGAATAAAGCACATATCCAATACTGAATCTACTGTATGGTCAGTTATTTGAAATAATGTTCTCAATGATCTGATGCAAACTTGATACAGTTTAGAGAAACTGTCATTTTGGAGCTGGAAGAGTCGACTCTTATTGAACCAAATGATCTGCATGACTGATGAGTCAATCACTAGTGGGTGTGGCCTTCGCTATTTATTTCATTCATGAAATCATGAAGTTCAAGAGACCTGCATTTTCATTAACTACGTGTTTCAGTAACTAATGTGTAGAAATACATGACTTATTCATAAAATACTCAAACTCTCTGGAAACATTCTAAGTTCTAGTGCAGCTTCTAGATATTTCCTAAAATTAAAGTACAACTCCAGAATCTAAGAAAAAAAAGTGCCAAGTCACAAATGCAATAGACGTCTACTCCTCAAATCATACACTAAAATGAAAAAACAGTAGGTGACAATACAGGACGGAGCCGAAATTTCAGCAACAGTGCGACATTTTTCTCAATTCAATGCAAATTAGGTATGACAAATCCAAACAGTTGGCTCAAACGATTTCTCAGACCAATCTTATGATGTGTTCCTACCTGCAATTAGTTCCCATTTACTAGTTTCACACAAAAATTAACTCACTGTGGTTTTATCTTATCCATCTTATATTAAGTAAGTATACACAGCTTGGTCAAATTTGTCAAAAGTCACTTTTTTCCAGTAAAAAATGATTAGGGGGCGGGGCTATGTATAAGCTGAGTTTGTCATGCCACTAAAAAAACTTCCATCCGAGATTAGAGGATGACGAGCGTACGTAAACCTGCGTACATAAACAGAACATGCATGATAATTGAGCTAGCTAGGCAACCTAGCTCGTGTTAGTGCTAAACGAAAAAAAAGGCTGTTATGGTAACGTATATTTTAAGTTATTTTAAGCATGTTAAATAAATCACTGATAATATAACTCCATAAAATTCTATAAACGTGTGACGAAGGTGATCTAGCTCACTAGCAGTTTGCGAGATAGATAGTCGACGAAGTTTGCTCACGTTTACGATATTTAGGTAGGCAGGAGGACATGGGGGCGTTTCCAATTTGCATATTCATAGACACTGGCATTTTTAATGAGTTTCTCAAGGACATACTGTATTATTCAACATGGATTATTTTAGTGCTTTTAATGACATGTTCTTAGGATCTTGGGAATTTCTGATGCCACCTTTAACATATTTAAATGCTCTTAAAATAAAGCTGTAAAGTAAACTTTTCCAGCTGTTGTGCTGTTATGTTGCCCATGAGTATGAGCGCTGAACTTTCTGTCTGTGACATTGAGCCTAATAAGGGCATGAATAGTCCTATACAAACAGAAGAGAGACCTGAGGAGGCACTGGAACAACGCCCATTACACACACACACACACACACACACACACACACACACTCGTTCCACTCTCTCTCTCTGTGGGTCGATGCATTTCAGTTATGATCACTTTCCTCTCTTCTTTTCACTTACAGTTTCTTTGGATCACTTTCTGTCTGCCTCATGCATATTTTTTCATTCTTTCTTTCCCTCATTCCTCTGTGTGTTTCTTTCTCACAGTAGAGGTCTGGACTCTCTCAGAGAATCATGACCAGGTCCCATGTGGCACGCTGCTGCCTGTTAAAGTGGTCAGTAATGGGAAAGACAACAAGGACACAGTGGAAAAGTGGGAGCGGGACTGAAATAACATCGCTATAAATGACAAACTCTATTTCCTCCACTTTTCCCCTTGTTCTTTCTCTCCTGCTAAACGGGTGCCAGTGGGGAGAAACTTCTTTTTTTTTCTGTTTGTATAAGAAGCTCATAAGTGCCTGTCAAGTAATGACAGGCTCAGTGTAAAGAACTCATTGTTTTGTTGTTGTTGTTGTTTTTTTTCAAAGAGTGCCATATTGCTCTCCATGACAGGATCTCTGTTTGGAGACCAACCATGTGCCAGTTTCAGATGCTATGTCTACAAAATAGCTCTCCCCCAAAAAAATTTATTCACTAGTGCTGTCATGGCTGCTCTCTGAGGTGGAAAACCAGCTCAGTTTCCAAGGTTTAAAGTGACACACATGTGACACAGATCAGATTTTTTCCCCAGGACTTTGTGGACACAAATCTCCGATCTTTTCAAATCAGACCTGAGAATATGGATGCTTTTTGTATCCTAGATCCGATACATATCCAATAAGTGGCTATATGGCATTAATGAGAACGGTCAGACTGGAATTAATGTGGCTTTTTCCTAACGTATTTTAATAAGCATGCACACCTCATTGTTGTCATTGTCATTGCTTATCAGGGAAAAAAGCAAAACTACCAGCAATTCAGTGGAAAGATGTAGAAAATAGTGATTTGGGGGAATGAACCAACTCAAGCAAAACTGAGATGAAGTGAGAACTGTTCAAAGCAATTGCCCAAAAACATGGCTCTAAACAAACATGGCTGCAAGTTTGCTGAAGAAAAAATGAGTTCAATCAGGCAAAAGACTCGAATCAATATCACAATCATCGTCCCTTAAGTGTTTTCCTTTTACGAAAACCGTGAGCACATTGTGGTTGATAAATCCACTTGTTCTTCTGTAGAAATACCCTGAGAATCCTATCCACATCATGGTCCCACCATCGCTGCTTCTGGTCTTTTTTCAGGCAACTTGTAATATGAATGTAGCCTTAGTGGTTTTCATGCATGTCCATTAAAGTGCTCTACATTCATTTCTTACGTGAGGTGCCAACATCTCCGGCTAAGACATAGCATTTCCCGTTTTTGACCTGTTGCTACGTCGATACGGGAGACACCTGAAAATTATGCTTCTGTTTTTTTCAGCTAAAACAGTGGTCAGACCAAAGGTGAATAAAATCATCCAAAAAGCCAGTTCACTTAAAGGGAAATGATATTGAAAGATGTGCATTTGCTTCTGGTAGCAGTTACTTTCACTTTGCGCCAACTTTATTTTGGTAAAATTTGACCTGTGAATTTGCAATGCTCTGCTTTGTGAGCCAATAGAAAACAAGTAGGCAGGGTTGTGGCTTCTTTGGTTGGCTAAAAAAAAAAGAAAAAAAAAAAGGAGGAGCTGCTTAACTAGGGCTCACACCCTACACTCGGCGCACAGAACACGTTTCATCCACTAGTGTAAGGTTTTTGTTGTAAAACTGTTTTTCTCTCTACATGCTAGGATTTTCTTCTTAGCAATTGTAGGCCTTCTGTTTATTAATTCACTCAGTAAAGCTTGCTAACAATGAATCCATTAATTTCCTGTTTCGTTTAATTCTGTAAAACCTCCAGCTTTTCTCTGACTTACTTGCAGGAAGCAGTTATTGAGCTTTCAGAGGAACTCGCTAATTAATTCCTAAAGTCATTACAACTATGATTTCTCTAACAAACAACAGCTCAAATTTTTTAACAAAATAAATGACATTGTTGATTACCAGAGCAACGGCGTTAATGTGGCTAATGATGGAACGGCTAATTAGCACGGTGTCATTTTGACAACATAGCTTTTATTCACTGTAATCCACGCTACGTCTGTACTTTTGTTTTGAGTTCATTTTCTCGACAGAAAGACATTTCCAACAGACATGACAGACCTTAATTATGGTTAGCTTAAATGTAATGCCAACATGCAGAAACAGCTGAACAAGCAAACAAGGTTTTCTTTTCTTCTGACATTTCTTGATATGAGACACCACGCTCAGCACGGAGCAATGAAATCATTTATTTTTTAAAAAGGGGCCCCCCCCCCCCCCCCCGAACACCACAGTGTTTCCCACAAGGCAAATAACCAGTGTGCACCTGCTCGGGTGCACAATAACCTCTACTGGAGATTTAAGGCTATAAGGATCAACTATAGTTGGTGTAGCATTACTCATTAATAAACATATATAAATAAACTATTTATAAAGCAGATTTAATTTTCATTTCATTAAACTCAGTGTGCTTTATACACTGCCATTCAAACGACTGAACATTTTTGGTTGAACTTCAAGAAATGGGTATGTTATATACTCACACTACATACGAAAGATAAGTCTCGGCTTAAACTGTAATAAAACACAAGAAACTATGTGTGTTCACAAACTTTTGAGTGGCGGTGCACTGTATATACAGTAAAAGGCCAAACAAAGAATTTACAATAAAGCATGTTAATGAAACACTCTACAGTCATTAATGAATTAACTAGTCTAAACATGTATGTTTTTAAATCTGGGTTTAAAAACATGCCTCTCACCCGAAGTCAGCTGGGATTGGCTGGAGCTTCCCCTGCGACCCTGACGGATAAAGGGGATAGAAAATGAATGGATGGATGGATTTAAAAACACCTATAAAGTTTTAGAGAATTCCTGAAGTTAGCTGTAACAAATTGGCTTTAAAAAGTGTAATATGGTGTCTCATGAGGTTATGTTTTAGGTTGTCTATTGTTCTTTCTTGACACATAACCTAATCTTTTATATATAGCCTAATAAGGGCCTAAAACAGAACCTTGTGGGACACCAAAGGGCAATGAAGAATCTCAGTGTATGTTAACAATCTGATAATGGTCAAGTATTACTGTATATATGTACTATGACTCATTATGTATTATGTTGTCACTAGTAAGTGGCAAAGTGACAGGTAACTATTGATTTGCTATGAAAGTTCAGGATATGAAAGCGTGATATCAGCGACAGGAGCAAGCAACAAATAGACATTTGAATTGAGATTTTTTTAAAACTCTTGTGCAATTTAGGCATGATGCTATAAAGTGACAAAATCAAACATTTTGGCTTGAATGATTCCTCTGACATCCACATGTTCCTATGGCACATGTGGTCTAACATTTCTTCAGTTCCCCACTCACAACGCAAAAATGAAAGAAAACCTTACACCTACCGTGGCTTCATTTTATCCCGTCATATACAGTATGACTGCTTATTAAATGTTTATAGAAGTATTATGAAGAAAAATAAAGTTGGCAGGGAGTATCAGAGATCATCTGTGCCTCTGGTGAGCGTACATGGCTAGCATAGTTCGCTTGTTTTGAAGTTAGTATGAAGCTGAGCACGTGATGTGTAAATCAAACTTCAATACATTTTAAACATAAGTGGTGTGTATGTTGTATATTGGGTTGTAGGCTATTCCTGAACAATGTTGAACATAGCACACCAACAAGTGACACGCTACTAGTGTCATAAGCAAATTGTTGATTACTAGTGTGAACATTGGATGAACTCTAAACTGGGCAAGAACCTGTCTATATAAATCGACCATGTTTCCATGTCTGTCTATTAAAATTTCATAGTTTTGTCATCCTTGTTTAAATACGTTATGTAAACTCAAACCCTGATCCGCCTCTGTATTTGTTTGTTGGATAATACATGGCATATATGGCATATAGATATCAGGTCTGATATGATACAGTGATTGTTTTCAATGAGATTCAGTGATTTTCCAGCTCAGCATCTCAGTGGTATTGGATATAATTAGATTCGCATACATGCTGTATACTGTACTTAGCCCCCAACAGCAAATTAAATAAGCCTTATCTCAGCTTTGAGTGGCAGGGCGAACAATCTCCACTGGGTGGTTTCTACAGCAACTGGGATGATTTGCAGTTTATGGTCAGTGAGGCACTATTTGCATCCGCAGCATGAACTTTCTCTTCTCTATCCAGTAGGCTGAAAGTGTTGGGTTTTTTTTTCCACTTTTGTGGGTTTGAGTTTATTTCCATGCCAGAGCCTTTCAAATCAGAGGAAGTGCAGAATCAATGGGAGGCCTGGTCCGCCCTGGCGCTCGGTTTTCAGAGCTGGAAATATTCCATTGTGACAACTGAACCGACCAACACGACGTTTGAATGGATGCCGGTGTTGGATTAGGCTGTGCACAACATAAGATGGATTGTAGAAGTAGGTTCACTACTATAATCGATATGCAGTCACTTGAACCTTACTAGCAATTATGTGCCTAATCTCCATTTAGGAGGACGAATTGCATTCGTACGGCATAGCGCCATTGTAGCAACATTGCAATTAAGATGATGCCTTGCTCTCCCTCCTTTTCCTATCATCCTTCTTTCCTTGTTGCTACAAAGAAGAGTGTCGCTTCTGACCTGGCATTAATCTTTTCTTGAAATACAACTTGTACCGAAACCAGAAGGTCATTGATCGCTTCAGTGACAGATCATTAACTCTGGGTTTGTTTACCCAGCAAGAAACAGCCTCAGATCAATTTTCGGCAGCCATTTTTAAAATTAAACAAAAATATATATATATTCATTTGTTGGTCCAGTTTATGTTGTCCATTTGTCTGTTCCTGCTGCACATTCTCTGATTTTCATTCCCTGAAGTATGCATGCTGGATTACGTTTGTCTGTTAAAAACTAATTAATCATAGGATTAAAATGACAATTTCAGATGTGGTCATGTTTTATGTTTTCACCATGTTTATGAGAAGCTTCCATGTGAACTGCTTGACTTGTGACATGATGTTGACACCAGATTTTTGTTTTTTTAACATAGTGGCTCTTTAACACCATGGAACTTTGGCTAAACATTGGTGCTAAGTGTAATTTTAGTGTAATTTTAGTCACACCGTGTCTTTTCTTCATAATATACCAACAAATCTGAGGAAAATGTTAATCGTCCTAAAAAGTTTCTTTTTGTTTCCAATTTCATTGTTTTTCTGTTATCTGTATAACAGACCTACCAGCTATGTGCTAGCTCGTTTGGTTGATGCTAAATATAATTAGTTGTTTTTTTTTATTTACATTGTGTCTTTTCCTCATAATGTACTGGCAAATCTGAGGAAAATGTTAATATTTCCATGAAGTTTGTCTTGTTTCAGGTCATTCTGCTTTTCTGTTATCTGTATAACAGACTTAACAGCTATGTGCTAGCTAGTTTGGTTGATGCTAAGTTTAATTACAGTGTAATTTTAGTCAGGAACCTTTCTCCCCCACAATATAACAGCAAATCTGAGAAAAATGTTCATATTCCCAGAAAATTTGTTTTGTTTCTACTGCTTTTTTCCCTTTCTGTTGTCCATATAACAGACTTAACGGCTAAGCGCTAGCTAGCTTGATTCTTAGCCTCATAGCTAGCTTCTATGCTCGGTGTTCATATTTTAGGTCTTGTTCTCACTGTTACATCTGTTAAAGTTTAGGTTTGTAAGGAATTTAGATTGACTCCTTGTAGCCTGAGTTAAGTAAGAAAAGATCTCTGCAGTCAATCAAATGGTGAATGGAGTTATAACGTACTGTAGAGGGGATAAAAAAAAAATCCCAGAGCAAAACCTTGCTAGCTGCACCATAAAAAAAAAAAAACCCTGTGGTTTAAACCTACCATCCGACCTGAAAATCTTTTACAAATTGGCCCCAGGCTGTCTACATGAAAGCTACATTTGTAAGCTACACTGACCACTACACTTACCCTAACCTTACCTTCACCACTACCCCTACCCTCAGAGTGCTACTATTTTTATTTCAGCAAAAATAATGAATAATTTCCCGTTCACCTTCAAATGATCCTGCGCTGTGATTCATATCTTATTTATATCTGTTCAAGCTTGCATGTGTGATTTCTCAGGATGTTGTATGGAACGGGGAACGTGTTTAGCAAGGACCTGACTGCCAATCAGATGCTATTCCATGTGGAGATTCACCATTGGCAGCTGCAGCAACACCCAGAGCCTGACAGGTAGCACCTCAGGATGCAGTCAGGGACATCGGAGACGTCTAGTTATTAGTCTGGACCCACTAGAAGGCGTTTGGGCAACTCGGTCTCTGAGATCTGAAATTTTCAGACTCTTTTAAATGACGGATGGAGTAACCTTTTATTTTCATAGCTTGTAGTATTAACCTTGATTCACTTGAAATATTACCAAGGTGGATTATTAAGTTTTAGGTGATGTAGAAACATCCTGTCTGTGGTCCTTTTTTTTTTTTTTTTTTTTTTTTTCAATTCTCCAGGAAATTTAGCTGGTTTGCCATCCAGCTGGCACTAAATTTAAAAGTGACATTAATGAGTTTGGTTACGATTCAGAACGAGTAAAAGCATTTCCTAGTCCCTTTTATGAATATTTACAGCAAAATCCATAAGAAATGCTACAATGACCCATTTCTTTCCCATTTCCCATGCATTCTTTTCAAAAAAGGTAAATAAAAACACCTACTTGAGTGACTCTGGTGCAGTGTCAAGCTAGCAAGCATTATATAACCTTGACAAGATGCTACAAAAAGCACAAGGTTTTTCTAGGGGAAATAAATAAGGAATAAAACGCTTTGGGGCACGGAGTTGTAGGAAAATAATCGAGCTGCCTCACGTGAAGCAGAGTTAATGTTACCATGCCAAAGCAATTATATCACAATTACATCCCAGGCTTTTCTATCTTCTATTATTTTCTGTATTAATGAAAAAAGCCATTGTATTTTTATCTGTTTATAGTTACATTTAATGGTGTGGAATGACTATGAAATAAGTTAGCTCCTGTTAACAAGCAGTTTACGTTGTAATTTTTTATCACTTTTTATAATTACATTTAATGTTATAGCTACAGAACAAGTTCCTGGTATCACTTACATTATAGCAGCTCACCAGCCCCTCCTTTTTCTTTCTCTTACAATTATATAAAAAATGCAGACTGTCTTTTCTTTTTATCGAGAAACCAGAAAAGTGCAAAGTGAGTGCATGAAGATGGGAAAAACGTGAAGTGGCAAAGCCTTGCTTTTATTCCTTGAGTAAAATGTCTTTATTTTATTTTTGTAAATCGTTTTGTAAATTCTTGCAATTTTTAAAATTAGATTTTCTAAAAAAACTCAAATGTTATTTAGTTATTTATTCATAACATTATCATCATAAAAAATGGTATTTTGTAGCGTGTGCTTTGGGGATTATTTATAAGACTGCTGTGTCTACGTCAGCTTTAGTCTCGGGACGCTACTACGTGAGAAAATGAGCTAAAAAGAAAAATCAAATCAAAGCATTATATCTTTATAAGTTGCTGCTTGCTCTCTCCACTTTTTTTTGGTCTCAGTGGGAGATGATGGACTTTTATTCTGTAGAGTTTCTGAAACTCTGATAGGTTTTTTTTTTTTACACCCCCCGTTTTTTTTTTTAAGAAAGCTGTTCTTGTTCCTCCTCCTAGCCTCTTGTTAAAACTTGTTGGTTTTCACTGTACTGAAACGATTATGAAATGAATCATTGACTGATTGCTAAAAAGTATAATGTATAAAGGCACACCTTCCTTACTCTTACCTCTCCTAATCTGAAGCCAATTTCTCCTACCAAACAACACGCATCTTGTGCATGCATGCATCATCTTGGTAAATAATAATCGTACAGACTTGCCCGTCCTTTGATGAGTCACATTTTTTAGACCAAGTAATGCATAAAATATGATAGTTTGCACTGTTATAGGAAATTAATCAATGATGGAGTGCACTGCATTATTATTATTATATGTTTTATTATTTAAAAAAAGTCACCCCTTACTTTTTTATCAATATAGAGTTACATTTAAAACTGGTTAGATCCTGTTATCACAGCTTTAAACATGGGTTAGTCGTTCCCTCATCAGCCTCTCTCTCTTTTTTCTCTCTCTCAAAGTTAATAGGATAGAAAACTGCAGCTTGTCTTGCTACTGAGAAACCGCAAAGCGTAAACTGAAGACTTTCCCATGGTGGAAAACTTACTGACACTGGAGACGCCTTCCAAAAATGCTAACTAAACATTTCCTCACTGAACTCTGTTTTTAAATCCATGAATGAGCTGCTTGTATAGAAACAATAACGGACTCGAATGAGTGCATTCAAATAAACCTTACAACCTGGACTACTGTCAGTGCCGCTGATGTAGAAAAGTAATCAACAACTTGGTTAAAAACTCAACCAATCAAAGTTGAGAGTTTAACAGCACTGTGGTATAACGTAAAATAAACAGCTAACCTCTCACCCCATGTTTTTCAGATGATTAGCAACATAGCGTCTTTATCAATTATGATTTATTTTTATATCTTATAGTGGATTACAGCTTTCAGTTATGCAGACTGTAATTGAAAATACACACAGTGATGTAGGAGAGGAGGGAAACACAGTTTCCTATTTAAGTGAATGGATTTTTTTATGACATGTCGGAAATGAACAAGGATAAAACGATAATCGGCAGTGACTTGGGTCGGCTTAAAGGCTGAAAATGTTCCTGGCATGTAAAAAAAAAATACAAATGAAAAAATGACAATCATCCAGGAGTATTTGGTGCGACTTGGAAATCTGTGAAGAGACAAAATATGTCTTGTATGTCTTGTTTGGGTTATTAAATATTGATTAAACTTCAACTGACTGAAAACACATGGTGCTGCTGTTAAAATATTGCCAGAAAGATTTGCACTAGAATTTATATTCAGGCTTATATATATATATATATATATATATAATACTATTTATTAATATACATATTTCATGGTGAGATGCCAGTCTGTGTAGGTCCTACTGAAAGGATTCTCAATTCTCATTTTATGTAACAGTCTCATTGATATATTTGATTGTATATGAGTCAGTTTTCTTTTGTAGATTTAGTACAAGGCATCTATTTAACACTGATGGCTGAACAATGAAACAAAAACTGATATAAAGTAGGCATGTAACGATATATCATGTGATGATAAATTGCGATACAAATTTGACAATTCAAATTCGTGAAATAAAAAACAAATCACGATGATCAGGCTGCGCAATCTCTTAGTTTTTCCTAGCTGTAATTGTGTTGTTTAGACAGCAGAGAGCGGAGTAATGTGCAATAGCAGGAATGCACATGACTTCACCGTAGGCGGAAGTAACACAGCTCTGTGAAAACACACAAAAAACAGATCTAAAATGATAAAGAGCTGTTGTGTTGTGTGATTGACTGTACAAATAGATTTAATCAGAAATCAGAGCTCTCTTTTTACAGACTGCTGAAAGATAAAGAAAAGAGAAGCA
>JAOTRR010000001.1:15875230-15891385 GCA_028570945.1 Gogo arcuatus
TCAAGGTAAACGCTGGCTACTTTGAAGAATCTAAAATATGAAACATATTTTGTTTAACACTTTTTTGTTTACTACATAATTCCATATATAGTCCATATGTTATTTCATAGTTTTGATGTCTTCAGTATTGACACAGCTACAATGTAGAAAATAGTCAAAAATACAGAAAAACCTATGAATGAGTGGGCGTGTCCAAACGTATGACTGGTACTGTGTATTTAATCTGGAAAAGTGAATGTAATGTATCTGTAAAACCATTTACAGTACATAATTACACCCTAAGAACAAGAATCATTAAATAAGTTTTAAAACTGTACTACGTTCAGTTTCCCAGGAGGTAGATAGACAATGTACATATTAAAGGTACCAATAACTGAACCCTGAGGGTCTCAGCCTAGTGATGAGCAATGGTACAGTTTAATATCTTTTTTTTTTCTGAGACTATAAGAGAGTATAAATAAATAATTAATTAAATAATTTATTACTACTACTATTACATAGTAGTAGTAGTAGTAGTAGTAGTAATAATAATAATAATAATAATAATAATAAAGTTATACTACTACTACTACTTTTAATAAATTAATTCTTAACTTTTTTAAAGGTTCCTTGTGGGCCCTTTGAATAGTTAATTGTTTTAAATGGGTTCTAGGCTAGGTTTCTACATAGAACCTTTAAAAATTTACCCAGAGGGACAGCTGAAGATCCCTTTAGGGTGGAACCTTTATTTTCTAAGAGTATAGGAGTACAAATTTTTAAAATGGCCAAAAAACTCAAGAATATATTTTACACTCTTACAAAGAGGTTCCTCAGGGGTTCCTTAAACCCCTTTCACATATGAAATCCATTATTGTATGATGTAAAAACAACACAGAAAAGCTAACAAAGTTTCATTCCCACTCAGTTATCCATAATGGAAAAGTAACGGGTATTGTGTATTCCCACCTGTCTGTATTTAATGGATTGCAAACCTCTGTGAGACGGAAAAAAAATCCATTGTTGTGAAAAGTCCAAGCGGAGACATTAGCTACTTAGCAACATGGCACAAGTAGAGCTCCATCACGTCTCTGTTGAGAGAGTAAGTTTCCTGTTTCTGAGCATTTGTTTTGTTCAAGCAAAGGCTATTAACATTTTTGCCAATATTTTCGTTGCTTGTTGTTTTGCGTTTGCCGTCGGTTGCTTTCCACTGAGGCAGTATGAGTAGTTCCGTCGCAATATCACTACATTATTATTTACGTCACCACCAGCAACGTCACGACTGGTCGTTACACATACATCTGATGGTTCTGACTCCCATTTGAGTCATGGCAAAAGATTTCCATAAATGTTACTAGGTCATCAGGGGATAGATTAATGTTTCGACTCTGCCGTTTTACTCCCATTCCCACACAACACCATTACTGCATATTAAAATTAAATTAAAAATTAAAAAGTCTTGGACTGTATCTACAACTGCTAATCGATGATGCCTGATGTTGTTTTCTGCCCCTGATTACAGGTTAGTGTCTCCAGAGCCTCCTCCTAAAGGTTTCCTCGTGATGGGCTCCAAGTTCCGGTACAGTGGGCGGACACAGGCCCAGACGAGGCAGGCCAGCTCCCTGATCGATCGGCCTGCTCCTCATTTCGAGCGCTCCACCAGTAAGAGGCACCTCCTCTCACGCAGTCTGGATGGAGGTCTGTACACTTCCACTGCATTCCATTTAAACCATTCATTTATTACAGAAATCAATTGTATTTGAGGTACAACTAATTTTACAAGATGTGATTTTTCATTCCTCTTTCAAGCTGTTGTTTTGCCAGCGGGCAATTAAAACTCTTGAATTAAACATGACTTTGACAAATAGTGGTGCATCCCTGAAGTTCTGCAGATAGAAAAAAGCTCATTAAAATTTGAAGGTCATTAAGCATCTTTTTTTTTTTTTTTAACCTTGTTGTCAGTACTAGCTGGTACTTCTTTCGGTAAAGTGGTTCTTTCTTTACGATGTCTTTTTAGTGGACATCCGCTCACAAGCATTAAGGGGTTGCCCAGGATCAGGTTGAGGACACAGCTAAGATGGTGTTATTTTGTACAATGAGAGAAAGCTTGTCATCTGATGGCAGAATTTCTCAACTCAGTGATCAAAATCAATGTCAAATCCACAATCCTATGTTAAAACTTTAAAGAAAAAGAGTGCCAAAAGAAATGGACATGATATGAGGAGACAAGGCCAATACTGTTTCTTCAAAAAGAGCTGAGGGAAGTAGTGACATTCCACTATGAACTAGCTACTTCTAAGATCATTAAGATACCTGACCCTACAGGTTGGACAGTCTGCTATTGGATTCCAGAAATTCCTTTCAGATATTCATGTAAATTTCATGATAATATAATGAAAACTAATAATAAGAGCACAACATGCAATGCAACCCCATGTTTAGCAAAAAGCAATGTAGCTCCAACACTGTCTGATCTATTAAAGAGACTTTTACTCTCTAAAGTCTTTCTTTGGTTGTCCCTCTGGAAGAATCATGAAAGGTTCTGTGTAGGATACTACAACACAATGTTTTTCCAGAACAATCCAAATTTGGAAGCTAAAAACCCTTAAAGAACCCTTGAAGACTCTCTTTTTTAAAAAAAAACCTGGTTATGTTTGGTTATTATTGTGCATTAACAAAACTTGTGGCCTTTCTTCTGCTCTGGATCCATCAGAGTTCTCCAGGCCGCTGTCTACAATGATGGAACCTCAGGATGCTCTGTCCCAGAGGAGTGAGACGCACTGTTTCTCAGGAGACGAGGACGGAGAACCTGATCTGAGTCTCGACCAGGACCAAGAAGATTCCAGTGTCACCACTCCAACCAGGAAGAAAGAGATTAAGGTAAAGAGAGAAAATGTGGAGTTTGTTTGAGGAGCAATTGAACATAATGTCGAGCTGAAATGAATGTAAAAAAAATAACATAGAAAGGCATCAAGAAGCAAGAAGGTCTTTGGGGGAAAAAGTACTGAGAAATGATACTTCAGATAAAGTATAGAAAATGTATCAAAATCTTACTCAATTAAAAGTGGAAGTATCCAGCCAAAATATTTACTCAAGTGAAAGTCAAAACTACGATGGCGTATTAGGGCCATTGTAGGTTTTTAAAAAAAAAAAACGGAGCTGAGGGAGGGGTAATATTCTGAGAAATAAAACTAAACTAAAATTAAGGTCAGAAATTTATGAGAAAAAACCTTGGGATTTCTCTGAGATTAAAAAGTTACAAATTTACGAGAAACAAAACTTGGAAAAATAGTGGGGGGTTTTTGGTCATGGAAACACATCAACTCCAAAGACTGCACTTCCTACAACTCTCAGCTCAGCCATTTCAAAGTAACAGAGATTTCGGCAAACAAGAAGAATCCACGCACTGAAAGTAATGAGAAACTGCATGCATAAACAAAGCTGTGCAGTTTATACATTCATCTCCTGTTGCATCCAGGAAGCACAACGATCAGATACTTCCCGGCTGTAGTGCGTTCTGGGACATGTAGCTGAGTAGCTGAAAATCTCTTAGCATTTCATTCTTTTGTATTGCATGATCGAGGAGGAAGGACTGCATTTCCTATATCTCTCGGCTCAGTCTGTGGTGTGATGTCGTTGATCCATCCTTGCAAAGTGAAACGATGTGGTTCCTTAACAAAAAAAAAAGAACACTATTTTTCCGAGTTTTGTTTCTCATAAATTTGTGACTTTTTTCTTGTAAATTTGTGACTTCAATCTCGGAAATTCCGAGTATTTTTCTTGGAATATTACTCCCCTCCACCACGTTCCTATCCTTTCTTTTACCTACAATGGTCCTAATATGCCATCATACAAAATGTTGCTACGTTTGAAAGTAAAATGCCAAAGCGTTTGTCATGTTTGCATGTTAAAAATAATTTTTATTACTTATCTAAAACTGTTATAAGCAACTATACCATTTTGCCTAAAACAATGTCATTCATCCCTGTATCTCTGGAAGTTTATCGATTATATGAATGACTAACCCTATGTACTTTACTAATGAATTAATCAGAAGTCAAATATCCTGTAAATAACTAATTTACAGCTAGAATTTAACTTGCTGCCTAGCCAATTACCGTAGCTACTGGAATCAATGCTAGTCTAACCTGGCATTAGCCAAGAAAACATGCCAAGTTAGATAAATATAGCCAGTTAATGTTAACAAATGACCAAAATGTACCTCAGCATGCTAGTCTCATCTTAAACAAGTCTCATCCTCAGCTTCCACAGTGCAGTTTTTCAACTGATGTATAGCATACAGTCCTTGGCTAGATGAGAGAAGAAAAGACCTTTAAGATTTGTAACCAGTATATGAAAGTCTAAATAAAAATGCAACAAGTAAATCGTTTCTTGGAAATAGAATTAAGTAAGAGTACAAGTATTCAATTTCAATCACCAAAATAACACTTAAGTATAATAATGAAGTACAATTACTCAAGTACTTTCTACCCCTGACTATAATAAGGTGTTGGTTGTGTATGATAGAGTGTTAACCAGTATAAGGGTGGTGTTTCTTCAGTTGCACAGTATTCATTGTTTATTGTAATACGCATTGTTTCTTGGTGGTGCTTTGCATGTTGTTCAGACTGAAGAGTCTTACCGGAGGTAGTACTTTGTGACATCATTTCTAATCATTTCCAGGACAGTCTTTGTAAAATCAAATTAACTATAGGATGTGAGAGCTACATGCTAGCTATGCTAAAACTCCTGAGCCCTTTCAGCCCCTATTTAATCACTAAAACAAAGTGTTGCTCGGTTACACCAGGGACATCCAGGAACCTCTTTAACTGTTAAACAAAAACAAAAAATAGACTAATCCAACTAATCAACTATGATTTTAAATGTTGTACAAAGGTATTTTAGTTATTGAAGCTATTAGCAATGTACTGTAAGTACAACACCTTAGGTTGTGTGCCACCTAACAGGTTCTTAGACTGGTTCTTCACAATGGTTCTCCTACACCCTGCTTTCATGTCTCACCTTAGATGATCTCTGTCTTTCTTTTTAACCCTTTTGCTGGCGAAAGGAGACTCTTGATGCTAAACAGGAGGTATCATTCTGTACTGCGGTTATTAGTAACAATCTGTGGTTCTGTTCATTTACATGTCATCAGTGCAAGAAAAAACATCCAGAAATCCACAGTCTTAATTATATTCTATGCTGTGGACGGTTCTATGCGGCCATTTGTTATTCTGGCAGAAAAAAAGCTTATGCTGTTACTCCAAAGCTTGGATTCGCATTAAACGTTTTATCAGCAAAATGTCTTCTGGACCTTTTAAGCATTTCGTGCAATTTCCTCATTAGAATGCGTGGAGAAGAGGGACTTTATTCTCTCTTTATTCACTCTTTCGCTTGTATTTGGCATCTTAGCACATCCACTAAGCACATCCTGTCCTCTCTGTCCTACTTCATTTTACCTGTCTGAGTGCCTTGAGCTCATCTTCTTTCTACTTATCTGTGTGCTTCTTTTTATTCTGCCTCCACCTGGGACCTCTCAGTTGGAGATGGAGTCAACTCCTCGACACAAACAGGAGGTAACTGTTAGTCTACTGGTTTCATAGACCTGGTATTAAAATCTGTCTGATCACCAGTGGATGTGTTTTTTTATAGTGTTGCTACTTAAAAAAACAAACAAAAACAATTTAATAAATGGCATAATTGCATATTACAGAAACCACAGAAGAAAATTGTGTGGCTTTCTAAGCAGCAAAAAAAATCACAAATTGGGTCTTGAGTGGTGGAGCAGAAAGGCGTCGGGTGATTGCAAATTTGATTCCTGATGATGCCATGGCTGGGAGACCAAGAGAGCAAAATTGGGTGGGGTGGAAAGGATGGCATCACTTTCTCCTCTGTTAATCAGAGCAACACCAGACAATTGTGGGCATCTATAAGTTCATGTATTGCATGTGTAAGAGGGCAGTTAGCATTTTCATTACTACTCTTCTATCTTTTTGTTATTACCCTCCTCAGGTAATTAAGAATCCGAGACACCAAGTGGTGTCCAAGCCGTCCACTTATGACAAACCATGTAACATAGATGTTAATACCAGGTGTGAACAAGACCAAAGTGTTCAATGCTTACTTTACAAGTTGAGGACGCTATGGTAACTGCAACCATTGTTGGTCAATGGTTTGTTCTTGTTTTGTTCAACCACTGGCTGTTTTTATCTATTGCACTCCCACTAATCCTCAATCACAGTCTTATGAAGCAGTGAAAATCCTCTTGTCTCATCTCTTTCATTCTGTAGTTTCTGGATAAATCACAAGACGTGCTGTTGAAGCATCAGGCAAGCATCAACGAGCTGAAGCGAGCCTTGAGGGAACCCAACAGCAAGCTGGTGAACCGGGAAAAGCGTCTCTCATCGACCTCACCGGGTGACACACCTGAGAAGAAGGCTGTGAGTATGAGGGTAGTGTCAGGGTTGAGTACTGGAGCTGAAAGCCTGAATATTTTGTGTCCTTCCTTTGTTTTTCACAGCACGTACCATTTTTATGAAAGTCTGGCAATGAAATGTATTGACAAAATTTGTCGATGTTTGTTTGGTGATGTGCATGGCTGATTTTATTTTAATTGCAGTTATGTAACACACAATTGTATTTTCATTTTTGATCAAGGGTATTATTTATTTAATTTATTTTTTTTCCTCTATGAAACTGCTTTTGGAAATTGCACCAGTTGAAACTCATCTTTTTTGGCCAAGGTGCTTTATTGCACTTGTGATATTTTGAGTCATTTTTCATTGATTACTGCCGAGGGCATGTTCTGCTTGTTCTCTTTTTTTCTTTTCATGTTATTTTTCCATGTCAAACTAGCCCTGAAAACCTTTAAAATGAACTTGTATTTCTGCAGAGAAAATTGTACCAGACTTCTATTAAAGGAATACTCCAATGATAAACTTCAAAAAAACAAAAAAACAAAAACAAAACAAACAAAAAAACAAAAAAAAAAACCATGATCGAGTGTTCAATAGTGTTTAAAATGGCTACAGGGTCTTTCTTTTATAAATGCTTGCTTTTAGAGTTTGAGATGACACAATAATATTTTCCCATAGATTTCCACGGGGCATGTTTGGTTCAGGAAGTGTATCAAAAAAAATTCTAGATATCATGCTGTTTGGATATTTTGTGAATTATTATGACTATTTGCTTGACAAAAATGTAACAGTGAATCATTATGAATATATTATCTCGAAGGGCTATGATTATTATAGCCTAGTAGCTCCATTTACCTGTATTACTATACTGAAGGTTGCTTAAATCTTTAGTTACAGCACTGAGGTGACAATGAGAAAGGAATTAAATGTACTGTACATGAGGTGATTGCATATTTATATCAAGTATAAAGGAGTATACCAAGTAAATGTTGGCCCAATTGGAAGAAGGTGAATGCTCCAGGTAAGATACAGAGAATATAACTTTCCAGATGTTGATGATAACTGGTAGTGTTGATGTAGAAAGTTCCAGAAAATGCCTTTGGACATCAATTGAGTTTGTTGCCGGAAGTGAAAAGTTATTCTACTATGTTTTGAAGGATTGGCATTGACTGAGGAATGAAGCATCTGACAGCAGATCAATACTATCTCCTTCAGCTATGAGTTGAGATATAACAGTAGCTGCTTCCTTCAGAAGCATTTTTGTCTGATGAAATTCCCCAGTGCACAGTGGGTAGCCTCACATCTTCAGGATCCCTGGTGCGATCCTAAGCTTGGGTTACTGTCTGTGTAAAGTTTCTGTCAGTGTTCTCCCTGTTTATGTCTGGGTTCCCTCCAGGTTCTCCAGTTTCCTTCCACCTCCCACTGTGATGTGTATTGGTGACACTAGGCATGAATTAGTGTGTGTGCTCTATAGTAAACTAGCATCCTATCCAAATTGTATTCCTGGATAGACTCTGGATCCACCACCACCCTGACCAAGATAAAGCGCTTACTGAAGATGAATGTATGATGAAATACTGCGGAATGTTTTGATTGGAAGTCTTATGGAGCAAAATGGTATCACAAGTTCATTACCTGCGCCATAGAATTCATGGTGAATTTTTATTACTAGCCACAAAAACAACATCTCTAAAGCATTGTTAGGGATTTTATGAATTTGAAAGACTTTCATAAGTGCCCATTTTATTCTGCACTTTGGGGCAGTAAAAATATCTTACAATTTTGTTGTTCTTGCCAAACACACTGGTTAATTGCAGAGAAAAGCACAGAACAGTAAAAGAAAATCCCAAATAAGTTATCAGGGCTTCACATGAAATATAATTCATTGTCCAATTTTTGGTGAATATTACATTTCTGCATCTGTGGTGTGATTTGTAAACATTTCCTGTGGAAGATATTTAGCATTAATTTCTTTGTTGTCTCTACCTCTAAAACCAAGCATTTGACAAAAAAAGCACCTGAAAATAATTTGAAACGCATCTGAATGATGAATAAAACCTTTTTCTATGTTTAAATTGGAGATTTCCTTGGAGTGAAGATTAAATTTATCATGGTTAAATACTGCAATCTGAAAAAAAAGTTATTCAAGGGTTATTGAAATGGTTAACAGTTATAGCTTTTTAATGGGGTTCTCCATTTTCCAAAGGAAAACCGTCTGTTTTAGGAGTCTACATAATATACATTTAAGGGTTCCTCCAGAAAAAAAACAAACAAACTGAAGAAAACTTTAGGGATCTAGAACAAAAACATTTTTTTTCTGATTCACGAGTCTAATCTGGGACTTGTCTTGATCATTCTTCTTCACCTACTCTAATATAACTTCAAGTCCCTAGTTGAAGTCAGGTCAGTCAGTCAGTTTTTGAAGGGCATTTGAAAGACATATAATTAGTTTTGCATAAAAAGTATTGACTGTATTGTATCTTCTAAAGACATATTATAATCCTTGCTTTGTCGCATAGATTAGCTGGCAAGGTTAGTCTCAGTCATATGAAACTGAAACAAACCCCTGGGACTTGAATGGAACTGAATCTCATTGTGATCAAACTTGAGATTGCATTTTCTCTGTTAGATGAGGCCTTTATTTACCACGTCAGTAAATAGGATTGCACCAGATCATTCGTCTTTAAGACTTAAACAGCTTTAGAATATTGACTATTACGTATCTACTGTCTGCTTAGATCTGTCTAATAGATTGTTTTGGAAATCACAAAGAATCTGATCTTACCACTAAAAAATCTTCTATGTTGCACTAAACTAATTCATAACTAAGAGTTTCTACTTAAAACCCATTCACAAAGCGTTTACTAAGGAATTCCTAAGCCAAGAGAAAAGTCAGAGTTGATCCTATTGCTACTGATGAGGGAGTATTTTGTTAATTAGGCATTAGGACCTGATGTTAGCATTAAAATGCATTGTGAATTACTATTAGACTGAAAATGATAGGAATTAGGGGTCATAAAATTATGGTAAATGCCCATTTTAAAATGGGTTTCTCATACATCCAGCAGTTAGGAGCTACATTTAGCCCTAAGAGTTTTTCTACATATGTATATACATACATACATACATACATACATACATACATACATACAGCCCCAAAACTCAAAAATCCATATAACATTTTTAATGCAATATTTATACAAGCAAAATCAAAACAATTGATTTTTCTTGTGCACTAATAACACAAATGCTTCCTTCTAGCAACCTAACAGTGAGTGTCCATATAGTGTTTTTTTCTGAGTGCCAGCCTCTTTTTTTTTCTCCTAATGAGGAAAGAGAGTATATGGCCACTTAGAGAAAAAGCACTGCACCCAGTATCTTTTTTCAGAGCACTCCGCCTTTTTTGTGCAGCTGCTCCGATTGCTTCTAGTTGAAAATCTCTGAACTTTACAGAAAGGTGCTGGTGTTGTCACTGTTGCTTCTTTTCAGGTAATCAATCATATGGGTGGTTAGAGTGGTGATATGCAGTAAAGATATTGCTGTTTTAGAAACAAAACCCACACACGGTGCGAGAGTGCTTTTTTGATGAAGCCCTGGGATGAAGTGCTCCCTAGCGCCGTGCCAGTGCTTTTCTGCAAGAAAAAAAATGCTGTATGGACACACACCCTAATGCTCTCTCAAGGGCAACCTTTGAAGGTTCTGAAGAACCCTACCACAGAAACCTTTAATCATCCAAAAACCCTTGAAGAGCCCATTTTTCTAAGAGTGTTTCTCATAGCATTTTGAATTGGTTCGGTGATGGAAACAGGATTTCCATGTATGTGTAGGTGTTTTGACAGGAAAATTATTTGTTCTTGACAATGTCATCTGTAACAGTTGTCTGAGTGGATTTATCCAATTAAGCCAACTGCCAGAATTTCAGTGTTCATAAAAAAAGCACACTTCTCATAATTGTTTGTTAGAGTTTACTTGTTTTCAGTGAAGTGCATAACAGAGTCTCCTATTTTTGAATTAACCTTACACTGCAAATGGAGCATAGTAAGATATCAGTTAATTACTGTTCTTCACTCTGTCCTGCTGGTCTCGGGCATGGCCGTCAGGACGCAATTGGAGCAGGTGGAAGGGAATCTTTTAACAGCCTTTCAGTAGAGGACTTCATCCAGAAGACATTGGTGATTTCGCCCGAGGTTGCTTTGCTTGCAAATATTTAACTCCTAATGAAATAAGCTTTAACTGCCATACTTAAGTTACAAAATTTTATCTTCGCCTTATTTTGACAGTAAAAGCTAACAATTTTCCATTTGTATTAACACATAGGGTTCTGAGGAGTGGGTGTTAATTGAAAAACAGAACACTTACCAACTTGACTATGAAATGGAAGAGAAAGATAAGAGCAAATCCAATGTTTCTCCACTTCCTTTGGTCACTGAAGTACCTTTAGAACAAAAGCTGATACATATTGAAGTAACTGGTGAAGATGGTAAAGAAATGCAGGTTCAGATGGACACCTTCCCATCTCCTAAGATACCAGCAAAGGATGAATCAAAGCAAGGGACTGGTATAAGGGAAGACAAAGTACCAGAGGTGTCGACTGAACCAAAGACCACAGAAACCAAGGTGGACAAATTACAAGAAGCAAAAGAGGAATGTACTTCAGACAAACCACACAAGGAAACAAGACCACAGAGTCTAAATTTGGGAAGACAAGAGTTTGTTTACGAGACCAAAACAGAGACATCAAACATACAACAAGAGGAATCTGATGAAGACAATAATACATCAGGAAAAGAGGTGACACCAACCAGGCAACCAGGAACAGAAAGCTGGTCCGAGCTCCTGCCTGAGAAGATAAAGGAACAAACGAAAGAAAGGCCACTAAATGAAGAGAAGGAGAAGGAGCTTAACAAAGCCATGGAAGAAGATCAAGAGAAGCACATTCTGGGAAAGACAGGGTTCGATGATGCCAAACAACAAGCAGGCGATCAACTACAGGAAGTATTGTTTGAGGCAAAGAGCATTAATGTTGATGAACAGCAAGATGTCTCTGACTCAATTAATGGTCCCATAAAAGATGAGGTTAAAAGAAAATCAGAGATTAAGTTTGAGGTTACAAAAATCATCATGATTGACAACAGTGAAAATGAAGAGGAGCCTGAGAATGAAAGCAACCAGAGAATGGATGAATTTGTGCCTGAAAAAAAGATCAGCAATATTGAACAGGAGAGTCTTGAAGAGGTCCTTCCAGAAAAGGTACAGAGAAGGACAAAGGTTGCAGGGCATGTTCGTACCGAAATAACAAGGATCGTCCCATTAAAACCAGAGAGGGCAAAGAGTCAAGAATACAGAGATGATGCAGATATTGGTGAAGAATCAAGACTGATGAAAAGACATTTTAAACGACATAGCATGTATGAATCTCTAGAGAGACAATTTGACCCGAGTAGGTTTGATTCCAGGGACGCAAGCTCTTCGCATACTCTATTTACTTCCTACAAAGCCACCAGATCTCAAGAGGCATCACCTTTATCCATAGTGGATGTAGAACATAACATCTTACAAACCAATGAGCAGCAATCAACGATGTACAGCGAGTGTCTGCTTAAAGGAAATGCTATTCAGGATGAAGAGGTGATCAAATACAACTCCAAAGCAGGGTATGAAGGTCTCCCCCAGTCTGATGAAATGGCCATGGAGGTTCATATGTTCTCCAAGACCCAGGCTGTCCAAAAAAGTGGTCCTCCAACTCCTCCGGTCAAAACCAAGAAGGCCAGAGAATCAGGACTGATACTTAGAAACAGCCGCAATACCAGCAAAGAGCCAGCAGTGGAAATCTCTTTGAAGAAACAGCATGGGGTAACTCTGCTTGGCATCTTCTGTTTTCAGTCATTGGAACAAAGCATCGCATGAGCTTCCAGTTGACTCACACATCCATCATGTTCCTTGCTATTGCTTGAAAAATCGTTTAACTTCTCCACCAGTTTCCATGAAGAGAGGGGTTGGAGAAGGCCACATCGGTTTAGAGTTTTTGTAACATTGCCTGCACATGAGACCATTTGGAAGCCCTGACTGTCCCATTCAGCCCAACACCTTTGCTTTCCCCTCTCTTCAACCATGAGCTTTGCTTTTTCCTTCCAACTGAATTTCTGCAGCTCTCAATTGTGGAGTTGTTGCAAGGAAATCAAGGCTCTTACATACCGCTTTGGCTCTGAGGTACTCATGACTTCTCCATGCTGTTTGCAGAAGAAGTCAATGAGTTCAAAGTGATTTCTTTGACAATGTGCATTGTGTTAATAATTCTATGACATTCTGCTTGGTATTCCATAACATCCATGATGTTCCTGTAGGAAAACAGTAATGCTAATTTCTCAAGTAGGTCTGTAATTGCATCAGCTGAATCTTAAATGTGTGTGAATTATAGAAACCAAAATTTAATAAAAAAATTGGCCAGTTTGTGTAATGAAAACCATTTATCACAAAGCTACTGTTCTTTTACAGCACATCATGTGGTGATTGAACTCATAAAGAGAAATGTATGCTGCATGAGGTTTGCATCAAATATGCAAATGCATTTATAGATCTAAAAAAAAAAAGATGACTGTCATGACACTCCTTGCCCGTCTCACTCCAACACAGAACCTGCCATATTTTCACACTTTGATTGCACTTTGAGGTGTAAACAGATTTTTTTTGGTGATGAAATGAATGAAAGGAATTTGAATTAGGCTGTGAAAAAAAATTGCACATCAAGATCTAGAGACACACTGGTGCAAAAGAGTGTGGGGAGCCAGCACTGTGATAAGCATGTGAGAGCAGTGTAATCTCACTATCTCACACACTGTGATTGCCAAAAACAGTGTGGCTGCTGTCGAGCTTGAATCACAAGGTTTTTGCTATTGGTTTGTTTTGATTGCCCAAGGCAGACCCTGAAATGGGCAACAAAACCAGATGGTGCTTTCATGACAGTGATGTAGGATGTTTTTTTCCCCCCTTAAACTATCTGACCAATAGACAACACTGAGACCATGGCTGGAATGCAAGATGTTTTAATCTAAATTTCGAAATCCATCTTTGGAGAATTGAAGAAGCCAAATCTAAGCAATGTTAAATAATTCAAATAAATGATTTGAATGCCTGCTATTCAGTGCACTCCATCCAGTTCCATGCCAAAAGCTTTACCACATGCTTTACAAGTGCTTTTAAACAATCTACCTTCCAGTATGCACTTTGTAAAGTGTCAAAAAAGTTCTGTCTTTTTTTTCCCCCGCATTAATGGCACTCACTCAAGGATGCTCTCTTTCTGTTTCCTGCTCTTACAGGAGCCTCTTTCCACTCCTGCCATTTATGAAGAGATGGTAGATGACGTCAAGGTCTATTATATTCACTAACTCCATGGTTATTCATGATTCTTAGTTGTTTGTTTCTGCATGGCTTTATTCCTCGTACTGTGTGAAAAATTCATATCACCAAAATGCTTCCACTCACCCCAGTGATGAATCCTTCAATCCTGTATTCATGACTGTATCCATTTAATTTCCAATTCAGTTATGTTTAGCTTGAGACACAATATAGGATATTATGTCTTCAGTGTTTTAGAGTAAGTGTCTTCTCCTAATCTGGATCTGGATTCCATATCAGTAGGTTGTCCCAAAATGTAGATTTTGCATAACAACATAATTACTTTTTCCAGAGACCCTGAAAGACTATAGCCACCAGGTGAGATAGCCCCGAAGCTGGAATTGATTAAAAAGTGGAATATACAGTAAAAATAAGACGTAAACCACGAGTTAAAGAGTCCTAAATCATAGAACTAACCAAGAGACCAACCAAAATTGGGACCAACCAAGAGCTAGAGCCTAAACTCCTGGAACTAACCAAGAGTGTGGTCCCTAAACTAGACCTATCCAAATGAGAACCTTAAACACTGGGACTAACCAGGAGGCAAAACCCTAAAAACTAGGATTAGCCAAGAGGTAGAGCCTTAAAGACTGGGACTAACTGAAAGTGTGTTCCTTAAAAACTAGGACTAGCCAAGTGTTAGACTTAAATACTGGGAATAATTAAGAGTTAGAGCTTTAAAACAAGGACATCACCATCTCTTCCACCAGTCCTCAGTCTTTTGTTTGTCACTCAAGTAACCAGTTGCCAGTTGAGCAAGAGTAAGAGACTTTGAGTACACAAGCAAGAATTATAACGCTAATATGTGACTAAATAGTTATAGCCATGAATACGCAGAGTAACCAAGACTTAAAGTCAATGAAGATTGAGCCTAAATACTGTGACCAACCAAGCGTTACAGTCCTAAAGACTGGAACTAAGCAAGAGTTATAGCTTTATATACTGGATCTAAACAAAATTAATAGGCCCTAATCATGGACTAATCAAGGGTTTTAACTCTAAATATTTAACCCTAAAAATTCTCACACTAAGCAAGATACAGTACTGTATCTGTAGTACCAGTACAGGACTGGTACTATGCAACGTTTAATACCCTAAAGACTGGAACTAACCACGAGTTAAAGCCATACATACTGGAACTAATCAACTAACCAAACGATTTAAAACCATAAAGACTGGGGTTAATCTAGCCATAAAGATTTGAACTAACTAAAATTAGACAATGATACAAGTAACTCAATATCATCATGATCAAATAAAGTTTATTCATTGTTAGGGTATACATAGGAGAGGTGACTTTTGGGACATTTAGCATGCTATTGCTACATGACACGATGTGATCCTCCTATATTAATTGCATTATAAGTTAAAGATTCACCTTAAAAGGAACAGCATTATCTCTTCTGCCTGACCTCTTGTCACTTCATTAACCTCGCTTTCACACTTCCCTTCCCTTGTCACTGATCAAGCATAAAATCTTTTTGCATGTACAGATTATAGACAAACAGCACCACCCCTTCCACGAGGTCCTGGTCTCTTATTTAATATCAGTGGAGTAACACTGCCTTGCTGCTCCTGGTCTCTCTGTGTCCCACAGCGGCGGCCACTGTCCTCCAGTGAATACGAGTACGATCGCAACACAGCAGTGACTCTGAGGGACTTGCACCTGGGCATCGAGCGTAAGTGCTCCAGCATGACGGTCAGTTCCACCTCCAGCCTGGAGGCTGAGGCTGACTTCAGCACGTTCATGGAGCTTCCCGGAGGAGTGGAGGAGTCTTCCAAGAGCATGGCCGAGCTCGAAGTGGCAGAGGACTTCAGCATCACCCACATCACAGGATCTCATGATGGGCTGCCCACAAAGGAGAGAGTACATGAAGAACGCATCCACCATGAAGTGGAACCTGTAAGGAACCATTTCCCCTGCTTTGCTTCCAGACACCAAGCCGTGGATCTACAGAACCCACAAATGTGTTTCACCCTTTTTTTGGAACTTTTTTTGTTGCATTTGGACATTTTCTTTCAGAGTCGATCATTGTTTGTTTTTTAATTTATCATTTCAGATTTTGAGAATATTCAGTTTTTTTTAATGTTATTGTGTTGTGGTTCACTTCATATTTTTTTACCATTTTATGTTTGAATTCTTTCTTTTTTGCTTATGTTTTGATTCTGATTGATATTATTTCCTGGTTCGTTGTTCATCCTGTTCATTTTCATCCATTTTCATCCAGCACCTACATACCATTCAGCCTTAAATCCAACATAAAATAATGTTAGCCACCATTTACAATTTGCCAAGAAATGAAAACTTTTCATAAAACTAGAAGGGCACTCGGTAGAGTGCATACCTCCGCCAAGCCACATATTCAGA
>JAOTRR010000001.1:15989250-16000125 GCA_028570945.1 Gogo arcuatus
CTGCTTCAGATGGGTTAAATGCAGAAGAGGAATTTCGCTGTGCTTGAGAGAGTACGTGACAAAAATAAAGGCTTCTTCTTAGAATGAGTTGTGTGCATCTATGATATGAATTACAGCCAGAACTGTCAGAGCTGCTGTTATAGAAAATTCATCAACACCTTCTGACCAATCAGATTCAAGAATTCATCATATTTCTTGTAACACATTTCACCTTGATGTCATGTATGAATATGAAAACACTAGGGTGGTGTGGCTGGATGTTGTATCATTTCTTAGAAATTAAGTGGTTATAAAGGTGCAAGTTATAACCCCGCCCCCTTTTTGTTTTTCATTTATACCTGTATAGCATCCTTCCTTCCCTAATTAGCATCACTATATTTCTGGAGTCTTTTTAATCTGGAGTCTCATTTGTCACTCAGTGCACATTTGTGTGCAATTAGACTTCATCCCTAAGGTTACTGAAATACCAAAAAATCCCAAATACTCCAAATGACTCGTTTCTTTTGAGCTCATCAAAGTTCATCTCCCGCATTATTCATTGCCGGGGTTTTTTAAATTATTCTTTCATGTAACGTAGGCTTATTGGACGTCTCCGAGCAGCGAGACCTACATCTGCGAGACGACATGGAACCTTTTTCTAAATGCAAAAAAAGAGGTGCTGATGAAAAGGACAATAATTTTGCAAGGTTGCATAATGATCAGATCCGGTGTAGTCTTTGAATTAAACAAAAAAGTTGTTGAATAAATGCAGTAGGGTCCAAAGGTTTTGATTTCATAATTTGTTTTGTCAGAACTACTACAGCGTACAACAGTAATTCAACCATTCTCTCAATGCTTTAACATTCAAGACTTATTTTACATGAAGTAAAAATACATTTTAGCTCTTAAAAATTTCTGGTATCATTTTTTTTTCTGGTCATTGTTAATAATTAATACACTATGATTCACACATGTAGCTGATTTCTATGTATTTTGATTCGTCTTAATTAAAAAAATGCAATCTTTGGTAACATTTTTGGAAAACCTACATTGAGCTTCATAACACATTTATAAAAAGCCCTGCATAAATCTTTCATAATACAATACTGGAGAATTTATAAATGGCTTATGTTCAAATTCTAAGTTGATCTCAGACGTTTTAACACTTGACTGCTGTTCTGGACTCACTGTTCAGGCAGTTACTGTGGATTTTTTTTTTTTTTTTTTTTTTTTTGGGGGGCCAAGCAATGAAGCTGCACAGGAACCCACTGTGTTTCTAGCCTTTTGTTGTCATCTTCTGCTTCTTCTTCTTCTTCTTCTTCTTGCTAATCTGTCTATGGCATCCCATAGAACAGTATGTTCAAAAGTTTTAAAATTTGGCACACTATTTGGGGACAGTCCCCTGATTCTTTTCACCAAGTTTCATGTTTGCACGAGTGCTCTAGTACCATCAACGGGTCAAATATGGAGGTACATTAATGCATGTAACTTTTGAACCGTTTGCCCAATTTTCAAAAATGAGGTACCGTAGGATTCCTTGGCACAAGCGGAGTTCAAGACACTCCATGATGTTAATTTCCACCATACTGGATTTGATCAAAATCTCTAAAAAATTTTCACAGGCCACAAATGTCTAATCTTTATAAAATTTGGCACAGATGATCTTTTGACCAAGCCTCACAAAAGCTATTTGCTGGATCTTTAATTTGTGAAAGTGTTCACCTATTATAGCAAAAAAAATAATTATTGTGTCGTCTGCTGTTACCGTGGGAGTCCCAAGGCTGAGACATAGCAATTTTTCATGTCAACCTAATTGATGTGGCCGCCATATTAGATTTTATCAAAAGGTTTAAAAAACTTTCACAGGCCACAAATTTTGTGCAATCATCACAAAATTTGGCACAGATTATCTTCAGACAAAGCCTCACGAAAGTTCAGACAGATTTTTTATTTTCAAAAGCGTTTGTCCATTACAGCCTATCAATTCAGTGGGGAAGCCGCCAAACAGGAAGTGAGCTCGTATCTCGGCCAATCTTTGGTCAGTTGACATGAAACTGGCTGTGAGTGCATACAGTTATACCCTTGAAAAAATGACATGAAGTTTCCATGGCAATGATGGAACACTACCTTACACTGTTAGCAAAGTGTTAGATTGTTTTTTTAAATGAACAAGTTCATTCCTGTTCATTTCGCCAGCATACCGTATAAAGGTCTTATAAATGCAAAACTGACTTTGACCCAATCAGAAAGTTAACATTGGTGTCTGAGTCATTGTTTCAAACGTCTCCGTTTTCGCACTAAAATGCTACCATGGAGTTTTCAAACTAAAATGAGGCCAGCAGCATTTCCAAAAGTCTCCATTTTTCAGGCTCAAAAACTCCAGAGTTGCTTGGACGCCAGGGATAAACGTAACAAAAGTGATGCATTTTAGAACTAAAACATATCAGTGTGGATGTAGCCTTAGATTCGAGACATGAAACTGAGTCATTCAGCTGACATTTGACTTCTTAAATAAGCAAAGCTGTAGAAGGAATATATAGTGCTTTATAAGAAATGTTATGAAGATATGAAGCATTCATAAGGATAATTGATGTTGCTTCTCTCTTTTATGTCATGTGTTATGAAGGCACAATGTAGCTGCCAGTGAAATTTAAAAAAAAAAAAATCCAACTTTAAGGATAGCTTGAGAAATGTTCAGATTAACAGCAACATAACAGGTGTGAAAGGCCGTGAGTCTGTTCTACGACAGAGGAACAGTTCAGGACGGTTCATCGGCCTCCAAAATAGATTTTCCAGCCAAGCAGGGGAAGTTAGTGGACCCACAGCGACAGGTCATCATGGTTTTTACTCTTGTCTCCATGATGCATTTTCTTCCTTGCCACCATTTCTTAACTCAGCACCATTTTCCTCCGCTCTCACTGTCTCTTTTCTCTGGACTTCTAAAGACCCAGTGGTAGTTTTGTGTCCACTAGCTTTTAACATGCTAAGGCTAATCAAAGCTCTCAGCAAATCAAGCCGAGTAATGGCTAATGCTTCCGTCTATATTTTTGGCTTGTTATTCAAAGTTTTTTTTTCCTCCATTGCTTTTCATTGTATTGTAAAGGTTGTGAAGAGGCTCCTGTCTTTCCTTTTCATCAGAATACCTTTATAAAAGCACTCCAGAGAGCAGTAAAATGGATGCAATCTCTCTTTTATGGAGAACCCTTTGCAAATTTTTTTTTTTGTGATCACTGTAAGCCAATCTCAACTTTTCAGCACTCAGTGTTTTTATTTGAACCTTTTGTTCATACAAACCACACGTAGACGTGTTTGAATGGCTAATGAAATCCGAGTGTCCGCAAATAGGTAGCATGCGTCAGCAGCTATTCTGCTTCCGTCATGCTAAGATCTTGTTATGCTGAAATCTTGAAATCGGAATGTACTATTCTCACAAATTGTCTTATCACATTTTATATTTGATCAAATCCAGAAGATTGGCTGCAAGTTAATGTATCCGTGATTAGCTTTCACTTCAAATGGAGCAAAAAAGTACATTTCTATTAGCGTAGCCAGAAAGACGTGCTAACAGCACCATGGCTAATATATGCAGATGGTAAAGGTCACAGGGGATGAGCAGGAGACGTGGAATGGGGAACATCCTAAATTAAATTGAATTTTGAATATGGCTTTGAATAGTAAAATGTTTTTTGACTCTCGTTTCTGAATCTCAAGGTCGCTGGGTGTAAAATCCCATTAAGCATTAAAGTAAAACGCCTGAACATAAAGCATAACACTGTTTTATTGGGAATATTGGGATTTTATCAGACTGCTGCACACATGTACCAGTGGATTTGTATGAATGCGCTAAACTTTCTCAGATTGGTGTAAAAATACCCCCAAAATACGCCAGGAATTTCAATCAGAATCACAATTACTGTATCTAGCACAGGATTTGGACAGGGCCTAGAGCTAATGATCATTTTGCTTATTGAGTAATCTATCAATTATTAATATTTTAGTTGGCAAGGTGAATCATTTTTGGTGTGTGGAATTGACGCCTTCAGAGTTGAGGCTTAGTTTTTTTAATGCCTGGAATCAGTGAAACGTCTCTTTTTGGAAACAAAAGCTCAAGGACTAGACACAAAGCATTTATTAAAAGTAGTATTGCATATGGTAAGAAATGCTATGCTACTGCCCAAGACTGCATGATGCAAATGCTTCATGAGACATGTGTTGTGTTATAAAGCGAGAAAACTCGTCTTGTAGACTAATCATTCATTTGAGAATATGTTCAGTCATTTTCAACCCATTGACTTGTCATAGAAATTACCAAATGTGCTGACTGAGTAATGTAGGACAACTCAAAAGAATATAAGGTGGTTAATTAGCATGATTCAAGCAGCTACATTGTGTTTGCACTGTTTCTCACATTCCGACAAACATACGATTACAAATTGAAGTATTAGTCACATGAAAACAAAAGTCATGTCACAAGGTCAACAGCATAGTGTAACGTAAAGTGTTTCCATACTTTAGAGAAAGTTCTAGATTTTTCTGTTTGTGCTTTGCCATTTCCATCAGTTGCTTATTGAACAGATTATTACCTCCGCCAATGAGGTTATGTTTTCAGTGCAGTTGGTTTGTTTGTCTGTTTGTCTGTAAGTAGGATTGCACAAAACCTACTGATCCGATTTCCATGAAACTTGGTGGAAGGGTGTACCATGGGCCACGGAAGAACCCATTCAATTTTAGAGTGGATCTGAGTCACAGGGTGGATCCACGAATTTAATTTCACATTCACTAACATTGCGAGATACGGCATTTGCCATACATTTTAAATTCCAGTAGATGGCAGTAAAGTTCAATAGTGACAAAACATAGCCAATGTAGAAATATGATTTGTAAAGATGTGATAGTGAAAATCTATTTCACAATATTTTTATTTCGCAATGACTCCATATCACAATCCACATTCACGGGTACTAGTAATCCTTGGCGAAACACATGTAGGCACATAATTCTAATAATTTTGGAAATATATCCCAACATATAAAGTGGTTCAGGTTGAAGATTTGCATATCATAGAAGATTCAACTATTATCCTTGCCAGCGATCTGCACTCTCCTTTCTGGTTCTCTGTGTAACTGTTGTTCCTGCTGCTTTCAGGTCGTCCTGCAACTCTTTTCAAGTGACTGCTGAATTCCTGTTTACCTTACTTATCATTCGTGAGAGTGAATTGTGAATGCCTACTTTTGTTTGAAAGCTGCTAGTCAACTAGCTACACTAGTGTTGGAAGGTCAGTCAAATGTGTGTAAAAGACAAATATAAATTTTGAAGTCAATGCCCTTTTTTAAATATATTTCTAAATCAAACTATTTTTTAAAGTTGTTTTTACTTAAAATTAATTTGTGTCCCCAAACATGTAGTTTTTATTTAGAACTTAGTGGAAGCAGTGAAGAGCTCATTTAAAAGTTGTTTAAAAAAGTTTAAACCTCCTTAAAATAAAATAGTTTTGATTGTTTAGCACTTTCCTTGGTCACTGCATATGTGTTATTTCATGTGATACCACAGCAGTATTGAATTCTCGAATCTGATCGGTCAGAAGTTGTTGAATTTTCAGTTTCATATTAATGCACTTGTTCTAATATGTTGTTCTTTCTATAGTAATAATAAGTGTTCACATGGGCATGTATGGTGCATGTTTCACATAATCTAAGACTGATAATAAACCAATTTTCAAAAAAAGTAAAGTATAGTCAATATACTGATATTTAATATTTATGGAAGGAGTCTCCAGTGTCAGTGCTTTGTAACTATCCATTTTGCGCCATGGGAAATTTTCCGGACAGAAAAGCTTACAATTCCTGGTTTCTCCGTAACATGACAATGTGCAAGTTTTATGACTGAGAGAGAGACGTAACTGTTTATAGTTACTATAACATAAGTGATAATAGGAATGAAACATTTTTCATGGACATTTCAACAACATATAAATGGATCAAAAGTTTGTCATTCTTTAATAAATAAAAAAGTAATAGATTTCCTGTTGTCACTCCATAACAGATCATTTTCCTATAACATCACTTCCCAAAATGTTTTATTCCTTACTTATAAACAAACTAAAATGGTAACCAAAGTAGAACTATTTATTTATGCTGATTTGTGCTGTACATTTTTTTTTAAAACAAATTACAGTTCATATGACATCATTCATGGTCATTGACTTACACTGATATATAATCAAATCAACACAATCATTTTTTTTGCCACAAATCAGCTAAATAAGTGTAATTTTTTATTTAATTTTTTATATGTGGTGGTGCATGGAGGTTAGTACATTTTGTGTATTTTGTATATTTTTTGCAGGGTCTCTCTAAGCCATTTCTTTTGAACAGCATCTAATAAATACGATTTGTACCATGAGATCAAATTCTGTATCTTTCCTCTTCGTCTTCTTCAGTTTTTCAGAGGTGCATTGCCTTCCTTTGTCTTTTATGTACAATAGATTTATTCATTGTACATTGCTGCAAGTCTCTGGATCCGTTTTCAATTTTCCACTGTGGGTTCAACAAGCGCCATGTGATCATCTCCAGTCTTTGAAGTTCTCTGAGGCATTTCAATTTTCTGTTGTGCGGTCCTTTGGAACAGCTTTCTCTTTCTCCCGGATATAAAATTAGAATGAAACCTGCACAGATGGTGCTTTTATATAAAAAAATAAAAAAAATAAATAAATATTTTTTGGGAGTTTTCCCATAAAACTGTGCTATATTACAACATGCAAAGCAATCTGTTTACCATCAAATGCATCTGGACAAATGTGTTTGTTTTTGTTTTTGTGCATAAGTCATTAACTCTTGTAATACACGTTTGGAACACAAGCTCTGTAATTAAGGCAGGAAGTATTGCTATGGAGCTCTACAGCCATATTGGGTGCAGTTTGACCCAGTTCAGTTATGGCTTGTGTCATAGATAAATATCATGGTTGGACTTATTTATTAAGAAAACAAGAGTAGACATGTGCTGAGGATCTTTATGTAAGACATAACAGCCAACCATATGTCCCAATATCATATGATTTCTTGTCCAAGTTCATTCATTTTTAAGATATTAGGACACATCCTTCATTCTGTGGCCATTTGCCATTGTTTAAAATTGTTTATTTTGCTATTTTTAGTCCCCCGCCATACAGTAGGTAGTGAGATTGTTGTCTATAAATTAAATCACCAAAGTTCAATTGCAACAAAAGGTAGAGAAATTAAACAATAGCATTTCATTGACAATCAGTAACAATAGCTGATAGTCAGATTTTTTCAAGTGCTCCTTGTTGGGGGATAATGATTAGATATTATTTGTTGAAAAGTAAATTGAATCAATTGATATTGACATTTGATAGTGAAATAAGAAGAGGACATGTTTTATTCCCCCAAATGAAAAATCATTAAAGATTCTTCAGTTTCTTATTTTCATTACCTCCACCAAGGAGATTATGTTGTTGATGCGGTTTGTCTGCCTGTAAGTAGGATTGCGCAAAACCTACTGAGACAATTTCCATGAAACTTGGTGGAAGGATGTAGCAAAGGCCAAGGAATAATCCCTTAAATTTTGGAATGGATCTGAGTCATGGCGCAGATCCACGAATTTATTTTCCATTTTGCTAACATTGCAAGATACAGCGTTTGGCCTTGGCGGAAATCGGCACTCAAAAATCCAGTAGATAGCAATAACGTTCAGTAGTGACAAAACATAGCCAATGTAGAAATACAATCTGTAAAGATGTGATAGTGAAAATCTATTTCACAATATTTTCTCTCCTCATGGTACAAACCATGATTTTGGTATTGGTTATGACTGACACTTCAACATATTCAACAACTTCAACAGTAGAAAAGTAACTTCTACTGCATTCGTTTTGGCAGCAAATCCTTAGGTAGACAGTATCTAAAGTATTATTCTTAGTGAAGGCAAATGTGCTTACTTCATTGCAGAAAATTCACTGTAAAGAAAACATTGAAAAATCATTAACTGCCTATATTCATGCCAGTGTTTGCTTTACTATAGTGATATTCATCACAATTAGCCATTCTAGATCTCATAGTTTATTTTAGCTAGCTAATCTTGCAGCTGATGTAACTAGCCATCTAGTAATGCCACTCAACCTGCTTTTCTATACTAAAGTTACCTGTAAATAGTAAATGAAAACTAGCAGAAAATCCAAGAAGCTTGATCACTTTAAAGGGCTTCCTTTTGACTGCTCAATTTTTCCAAATTATAGAGTCATTAGCTCATTAGCTAGCCCACTAGGCAAGTGAACATTCCAGTCCCATGCTATACTCACCCAGAAGTCCAACCAATGTAATTTATCTCATGTGTAACTAATTACGTGCATTAATACAGATGATGGACAAAAGCAAGTGCTGAAATTGCTGAAAGTGGTGACTTTATGTAGGCATAGTCTTTATTGTGCCTCTTGTGATGTAGCATATCTTATTTGTTTGTCTCCTCAACAAAAAGGCACAGACTATGCATCATGATCATGGTATGAAAGTCTAATATTGGCACATAGATAAAAAAAAAATTGTAGCATTGCATCAACCAAAACAGATGACCTCGTACTCGTAAACTCAGTGAGTCAGTACTAATTAAATATCTCACCTACCTCTATCCAATCACAGATATTTTCCTCTGCGTCATCCTTCCCCTGTTGCTATTTTTCCACATGAATTGAAAAGGAAATGTGTTTGACCAAAGAAGCCATGTTCAGGGAACAAGAGAGACGCTTGACGCAAAGTAATTAGTATTGCCACAAAACACATGCTGCTGGCGGCTCTCCTCTGGAAGGTTTATATTATTAATTACATGGCTTGTTAATTTTTACATTCATGGTCAAAAGCATAAATGTTGAGCTTTATTATTGATGGTTTGATTTGACTTTCTATATTGGTGCACATTAGGCCTTTGATTTGATTTCCTATATTGGTCCACATGATGCCTGCAGGCTGTTTTAATTACTTTATTTCTTTATTGACAGTTGGAATATTAGAAATAAAAGTAACAATTTGAGCTGCATTGTTATGTATGAAATAAAATTTGTATTATTATTGATTGATTGATTGATTGTTATGGCCCTTAAATGTCACAGAGCCACATCTTGCTTATAGAAAAATTAGTTTGTTGTTGTTGTTGTTGTTGTTGTTGTTGTTGTTGTTTTGTTTTTTACTTGCATTGGATTTTTCTTGTTATTATTCAGATTGTTAATTTCTTTTTTAAAAGGGATTTAAAGTTTTGCAAACTTTTGCTGGCATGCCATCTCTGCTGAAATGAATAATATAATCATTAAAGGAGCATGTTTTCAGTGATGCCTATGGTGAAGGTCTCATTAGGTGGTGCCTCTATGGAGAAACTGAAAGAACCTGTTGGATGCCTGCAATTTGGCTGCAATGCTGCTGCCTACAAAAGTAGATAAATTAAAAAAGAGAAGAGTCAATAATACAAAAGTGTGGTGTGCAGTTCTGCTGTGAGAATTGGCAGTAATCTAGCAATGTGCGCTTGGCATGCACAGAACACACAGCCAGAAGGAATGTTATATTGATATTCATGCATACGAGGTTTAGCCAGATTGTTCCATTTCACAACTCGGTGATATTCGTCTCTCATATTCATCACCTGAATAATTACATTTGTGCATCTTTTCTACTTTAAAAATGGCTTTGATGCTTGACAAGGGGACGAGATTCGAAGATAATTCAAAGCCTCCTATAGAAACGCAATCTGAAGCTGGGGCTGTGAACATATGAAGTGTGCAAGACATATCCATTCCATCTTCTTCTCTCAACTCGCTATCCCTCCCTGCTCAGCTCCTTCATCTCACTCCTTGCTTTTGATGAAGTGCCTCACGCTGAGGACATTTTTCTCGTTCCTGGGTTCATCAGCTCTGGTGGGAAGAATCAAAGAAGGTCCTTATTCCCTCGTGTCCCCTCTGGTAGAGATGCAGGAGTGCTGGTCACCCGGAGCTATTTAGGAGTCATTAATCTTCCCCTTTGCATCAGACTGCCCTACCTGCTCCCTCTGACAGCTCTGCTATAGAAAGAAACCAAGCACCACATCACCTGAATCATTTTTTATTTCCAGACGAAAATACATTTTCAGTGACACCTCCAGGAGTCAAAATGGTACTTAAATGTTACATTTCTACCATATTTCCTTCATATTCAATGTCATTAAGTGCTTTATCCAGGGGTCCTATCCCAGGAACACTGGGCACCGGATGGGATGCTGGTCAATCACAGGGCACCACACACTCATTCATATCTAGGGGCAGTTTAGTGTAGACAATCCACCTACCCACATAGTTTTGAGAAGAAATTTGAGAATGAGGTTCATAATTGAACCGGAGACCCAGAAACTGTGCCACACTACAGTCTTAGAATAAACTGTCAAATCTAGACCCATAAAATGTTCTTTGGTTTGTTCCTATGGTGGGATGCTTCTAAACAGAACCCTACAACAGATAGCTTTCCTTTTCTGACAAAGTTCCAAGTAGATCCACTTTGGGAAGCTAAGAAGCCTATTGTGTGGCCTGCATCAAAAATAAGTACGATAATTTAACCAATCTGACTATAAACTGGACAGACTTTGTAAGAAATCTGATGGGAAGGTACCATCTAAGTTTGCCAACTTCCTCAGTGAAGGTTTGGGTTAATCAAAACTAAATAACACAGTGCATTATGGGTATTTTGTAAATGCTAGGGTAAATCATTTGTACATTACGTTACATTATTATTTTGTACATTCTCTAGCCATGGCCTGAAGGCTAGAGAAGCAGCCTTGGGCCTGAAGGGTCGCCGGTTGGATTCCCGGGACTGGCAGGAAAAAATGTGAGGGGAGTGAGCACTTTCCCCTCCCTCTGTGTGATGGCCG
>JAOTRR010000001.1:16051439-16071220 GCA_028570945.1 Gogo arcuatus
GTGTGTGTGTGTGTGTGTACTACTGAGGACCAAATGTCCCCACAAGGATAGTAAAGTCCGACAATTTCGACCTTGTGGGGACATTTGGATGGTCTCCACAAGGAAAGTGTTGTTGTTGTTGTTGTTGTTGTTGTTGTTGTTGTTGTTTTAACAAAAAATAAAAAATAAAATAAAATAAAATAAAAGAGCCAAAAAGTTTTCATTACTGAGGTTAAGTTTAGGGTTAGTGCAGACACAGCATTAATTAACTGCATTAATAATTATGTCAGTAGAAGGTCCTCACAAGGATAGTGACACAAACATCACACTATCACACTTGTGCACTTTCTGGCCTATAATACAGCCCTAAACCGTAAACTGTAAGTAATAATGGCCTGAATGAACTTCTCTAAGCCTGTACAATTGGGCGCCCTATTAAGGGAAGGGGAGGAGTGTGCACTTTTCTTTGCTTTTGCAGCGCGTGAGGAAGGAGGGGGAGAAAAAAGAAGAAGCAGGACAGCTGCCATGTGGACTGCAGAGTTGACGAGAGCAACAACTGTTACTGTGTCCTGAACATTATGAGTTTCTATAGGACAACTTTTTAGTTTAGACTGGGACATTTTCCTGAAGAGGAACAGAGAGAGAGAGAGAGCGAGCACAGCGCACAGCTGCAGGCGCGCGCGTTCCTGAACATGACTCGTGCTTCACGTGCGCTTTTTTATTTTTTATTCCCGACAATTGATTTCGGAAGAAAATCTTCCTCAGAACAGAAGTCATTCATCAGCTCTTGGTGTTGATTTATTTCTAATGTAATGGAAAAAGCATGGATTCATGTTTGAAGAGACTGAGACAAGAACTGGTATGTAGCCTATGCATAGGACAGTATATGATATAATATAATATGATATGCATTCACTATGTTTTTTTTAAAAATCCCAGTATTATTACTGGCCATAGAATAAATTCCTTGTCTAGCCAGTGTTATGGGATTTATGAGGTTATACAAAGACAAATCCCATAGAGCCTAAATGTTTAAAGATGTACAGGCTAATTTAAAGCAATGTTTCTTTGAGGATGCAATTCGCACGCGCATGTGCACGTCGTTGTTTACGACCAGCACGCTTACCCACATCTGTCACCTATGTCGTGCATTATGATGCCATTTTAAGTTGTTTATAATGATTACTGCCAGTTTTCGTGCAGATTCAATTGCATAAGCTATTTTATGATTGTTGTTGTTATTATTATTATTATTATTATTATTATTATTATTGTTAAGGTTTTTTTGCGCACGTGCTGTGCTTTCAGATCAGATGTAGGCTAGTGAAATCCTTTTCCCTTTTTGCTGCAGTTTGGTCGGTGAATAATTTAATGCGTGCCTCGAAGCATGTTTTTTATAAACACAGCGTCATTGGATGATGTCACTAGTGACGTCAGACCCTGGCGGTTTCACTCTGGATTTCCAGACACGTTTTAATTGGGTTAATTGGAGTACATTCGTCTAGTTGTGGAACATTTTTGATTTGTTATTGCTGTATTTCCAATCTCCATGTTTTGGAGTTCATTACAGTGCCAATAAATTGAAAAAAAAAAATCCATGAGTTACTGTTACCACCCCAAAGTTGATTAATTTCCTAAAACAGCACATCCCAGAGTGTTTTGTTCTTCTTATACTACATCAGTTGTGTTACGATTGATTGCGATTTTTAATTTATTAACAAATGCCATACTTCGTAACTATTTATAAATATCAGTTTATTATTGCACTATGGCATCCATCATACAAGTCCCTGTAAATGATGCTGCTATAGAAACGAGCACATTAATACCATCAGAGCTGCTGTTATAGAAACCGATCAACATCCTCTGAGCAATCAGATTCAAGAATTCAACAGTGCTGTGGTACAAATTCTTACATTATACACTACAGTTATCCCTTTAGTTCTTGTGTTGACCATTTCGAAAAATTCAAACTCTACCCCTTCACTTTGCACTTGTCAAGGCTGAGGGCGATCGTAAAAATGTATTGAACAATCCACGGTTCATTTTTTACTTCCACATACCGTCCTCAGAACAGAATTTAGTGAAACTAGACCTGACTCTTCCTGTAATCCAATCCTAATGGAGTTACTCTCATACTCCTGGGTATGGAACACCACTAGGTCGCTTCTGGAGAGACTCCACCAAATTACTCCCATGTCTACCAGCTGGCATTGAGATCAGGGGTGACAGGCGTGTGCCAGGATGGATCACGGTTGCCATATCTAAGTTTGCTAACATGGTAAGGGGGCATGTAGGGCTGCATCCTGGAGACACAGATGCATTTAGAAAGGAGCGCAGCCGTCTTCCCGGGCTTCCTGAGGAGAAGAGTCTGGCACTGGGGCTGTTTTTGCCAGAGATGCCACATGGTCATGTCTGTGTGTCTGTTTGCCATTTTGGCAGAGTGGTGCCACTTGAAGGAAAGTGTTCATTCTAAGATGAGAGAGAATTCATCCATTTTCTGCATCCTATAAGAAAATAATCAGCTATGGCATGATGGTTAGTGTTACGACCCAGAAAGTTGATTATTTTCCAGTAAGTGTTTGCAATTTGCCAATGATTACATTTTTACATTACATCTAAAGAATGACATCACACTTTTTATCCGTTTCTAGTTACATTTTGTACATAACATGGAACATCTGGCGAAACAAGTTAGTCCCTGTTTATCGCTTATGTCATAGCAGCTATGTATAAACGCTACTTGTCATTGAGACTTGACATTGAGAAAGCGTAAATTAAAAAAACGAACATTAACTAACTCCTCATACATAGTGTGTTAGCTGGGTAATGGATTGTAATTAATTGCGCTGTAAAAAAAACTCACGAATGTGCACATTTTTTCAAAAACTTTCACAAAACCAATGAACCTTTCAATTATCCAACAAATCTGTTGTATTTAGTGATATTAACACATACACAAATAGAAACTCGGGCCACTGTGCCGGGTTTCCCCAAAGCGTCGCAGCACAAAGATCATCGTTAAACGGTAGAGCGAGCAGCACAATGAATGCTCTCTCTCCTTGTTAAAATGCTCTTAATGTTCAGAGGCTTTTGGGAACCCCACCTCTGATCTGTCGAAATGATATCACAGAATTCCTCCCAGAAAATTCAGAACTTTCCGGAGGTGGAGGTCTTTTAGCTAACTACTCGGCTGTCAGAAACTTCCGGTTCTCACTTGCTCATGAATGCCATATAAGTGCTTCATTGCCTGTCAGGCACAAGTGTGAACATGATTAGAGGTCACTGGGGTCAGTGTGTGAGGGGCAGGAAGGTCAGGGTTTAACCCCCACGGAGCTCAGGGCTATTTTTGACTGTCCACTGTAGAAAAGATTTTCTAACTATAAAGTTTGATTTGTTTGTGTTTTTTTTGTTTTTTTTGCTGCTGCTTTTTATATTTGCCTTGGTTGGTTTCACACTGCAACGATTTTCTTGCATGTTTTCAACTGTTTGATATGTTGAAGTTCCTTGATCCTTGATTTTCAGAGAGCTCTTGTAAGTGCATGTTCTTATTACAGAAAATACCAGTTAATACCATGATGCCAATATGATCCATAATTTTAGCTCAATAAACCCATCTTGTTTGTACAGAGTTGGTACCATTTTCTAGACCCGTTTTACTAAATCAGGATGTACACGTGCTTTTACAAATGCATTTTGTTCTTTGGGAAGTGATGGTCTTTACCAGTTGTCTTTTAAAACATCCTTTTGATTTGGACCGTTGTCATAAAACTGTGTTTCCACCAGTAAGAAACTGAATCAGGGTTCAATTAGACCAGTTTTGCAAACACCCTTTTTAATGTAAAATAAATTTCACAGACCCCTCTCTGAACATAATCCAACTATTCAAATATTAGGCTCATTATTTAAAAGAGTGCAATAATATTTTCTATTTTTCAGAGCCAGAGTGCTAAAAGCACTTGCCAAAAGCGAGTAAACATCTATGTTGGTGAAAAAATGAATGAGGTCAGTCGCGATTGGTGGGTTGCTGAAATAGGCCTACTTCATTTTCATTACAAACTTTCAACACTACAACACATTTGTTCATTGACTATGTTTCGCAATTCTTTGATTGACCGTCACTCTCCACCGTCACTATAGCTCGACGCAAGAGATGTCATTGGTGGCGTCATTTTTGGCCAGTTGAAAAATATTTTGGCCAGGAATTTTTTTTTCAGTTTACCAGCCATTGATTGGCAGACCAAAAAGTTAAATTCGGACGCTGCATAAAAGGTTACACTGATTCAGCATACTGTATTAGGTCCGGTTTGACATTCTTTCAAGGCTATTTGTTGTAATGAGTTATTGAGGTTTGAAATAAATCCATTCCATTCAAATCAGCAAATAAGTTATACAATAATATAATAATAGTGGATTGTGATTTTTACCACTGAAACACCATGAAGACCATGTTTTGTTTTTGGAAGCATTTGATTGGAATACATGAAACTGTCTAAGCTAAATGAACAGTTGAACCAAGCCAGCATTACTGTTCACAACATCAGTCCAATGTAGAACAATCATTCAGTCAATTATTCATTTGTCTTTAGCAAGCACTTTATTCTTAGAGTCATAATGGATCCAGACCCAGTCCAAACCGAGAACCCTGGAGCTGTGAGCTGCTGGACAATCAGATATAAATACAGTATAACATTTTGGACTGTCATTCTCTCTGGAGAATCAATGTTCTCCTCCAGATTCTCTAGTCCATGATTTCCATGATCTACCAATGTCTCAAATATTGTAGGTCATCAAACATGTTTTTTGCTTGAAAGTAGCTGGAGTGCCCTCAGCTTGAAAAACAAATGCTGTAACAAAAGTTAGCATCAGACATAAGAATAGGCTCGAGTTGAGCCAGGTCTCTGTTCATTCCGTCTGTTCCTGCATCACTCCTGTTCTTCACAAAGCCCTTCCTTCCCGCCAGCTAAAATTGGCTCAGATTCTGGCGACAGCTGCGGCTGCGCTTACGTGTTTATTGTGCTGGAGATGGTGCTGATAACCTCTAATGACCAGCTCTGGACATGCACAAGGGACTATGAACACACACCCAAGTCAATTTATCTTGCATGGATTAAGGCAGATTACTCACACTCTTGAGGGAAAAAGCACGCAGCTGGAGTACTGAAATTGCCATATTCTCTTATTTTGAGTCTGAAAGATTCCCATCCAACTGGTGAGCCAATAATGATAACCGTTGTGCGAGGACGGATTAAGATACAAAATAAAAACATACTCACTTGAGTGCATTTGCTAATCCCCATTCCTTCCTTCATTCCTTCCTTCCTTCTTTCGCCATGACTAGGAAGATGTTTCAGTTATCACACTGAGTAAATCTCATAGGCTCCAGCTTTTATCAAAGCGAGCGTATAATATATAAAGTGTCTGGCACTGATATGCAAACCAGCGACTATTATTTTTAAATTTGACACAAACTGCTTTGATGAAATGCGCCTCACTGCTTCGTTTCACCCTAAATAGGTCAAAAGGAAATATCTCCAGCTTATCTCATGGAAATGAATGCAAATGGATTTTCTTTTGGTAAAAGGTTTTAATGGTTTTGCAGAGCATTTAATCAGTGCACACACAAGATATTTTCAACCTGATGCTTTAAAAAAAATAGTGATAGATTCTGTCAAGTCCCAGGTTTTAGCTTGGTCTTGTCTCAATAAGACGCTGTTTGGATGCCATTTCCACTGATGACCGTTGCAATTCATATTCATAGAGCAGGATGTAAAATACGTGCATTCGGGGTTTGATAACCTCATCAGCTCAATTTCCAGCACCCTGAAAAGCCCCGTTAACTCTCATGGCATGAAATAGCCTTGTTTGCCCACACAGTCTCCTGTAAATGCCCTCATTAGTCTGGGAGAAAACTCCACGTTCAGATGTGCTGTTTCATGGGTCTATTGAAAGATGCTCTTGATTCCTGCCACGTATATGCATTCGTGTTTAAATACATGCCTTGTGCATCACGTATACACAAATTTATAGCTCCACGAGCAAACATTCATTACGAGATGGCACACAGGATGCACTGATTCACTCATTCGACAGTCGGCATGGTGCCTCACGGCTCTTAGGAGTGATGTATAAAGCTTCACTGTTGACCGCTTACAGACATATTTGTGATAAATTGTCCATCTTGTCTAAATACGGCTTTATTTTCTCAATATTTGCATTCTGTCTCCTGAGTGCACTCTGTAGTAGGGATAAGAACAAATGATGCATTCTTCAATGCATTATGATCTAATTAGCATTCATGCACAAATCATCAAATTGGATTCTTTTTACAGAGGCATATACCAAATATCTCAGATAAAAATTAAACACTATGGCAGCTGAATATGAATTACTTTGCAATACTTCCCCAATGAGAGCAGTGTTATACTGTAATTGAAACCGTTAATGGTTTTTATTTTACTGATGTGTGTGTGTGTGTGTACAAGAATAATGCATTTACCATATTTGGAAAAAGTCTTGGAAACGTTTTGATAGACGTAGGTATATATATATATATATATATAGGCATCTTAAGGATTCGTGCCTTTAAAACGTAAATACTGTATTAAATAAATAATAAATAAACAAACAAATAAATAAATAAAAACCCAAGCAGTGTTCGTCCTAACATCGTCCTGTCAGCCCTAATGGAAATACTAACAACTGGTAAAAAAAAAATTTTATAATAGTGCTAGTAATAAATTTAAAAATGTAATCGTTGGCAAAGTGCTGTGGTATAAGATTAACTTTCTTTGCAAGTTAAGGTCTTTATACATACAGTGCGATTTTTTGTTATGATTGTTTATCCATAAATATATATTTTTGAACGACTATCCTGTAAACCAACACTTTCACATCAAAGGCGAATGTTCGTATGCGAAAAAGCGACGTTCGTATGCGATTTTGTTTCGCAGTAGGTTTGATTTTTCTGTCAAACCCAGCACTGTTTGACAAGGGCAACAAAAATGATGAAGATAACAACTTTAAAGACAATGTCTGGAAAAAAAAATAGGGGAGGAGCTCGGCAATGAATATGGTGGGTGTACAGTCCATGGTCTTTGTGATGTAGTGAAGCTTGCTATCAATCTCAGCAACTCCTGAACCAAGCACTGAAACTCGCCGCATTCTGGCCTATTTCTCTCCATTTTTCACATCTCTATATTTCACTTGTCGCCTCCATCGTCACGCGATTATTTTTGTGGAATCGTGTCACGTTTAACGTGAATATTAATTAATGTTTCATTAAATTCGTCAACTTCCTCACACTACCCTGTTGTTCTTATTACAGCACATGTTTTATTCCTTACATATTAGACTTTAAAAGCAGCAAGTGGTTATCCTGGAGGAATTGTATAAAACATGCTGTAGAAATTAAAAATCGAGATGCATCAGCATGCCCTAGCATATAGTGATGTAAGCTTGCATAACTTGCTTGAAGGATATTTCCTCTTGTGCGACTGATATTTACAGGTTCATTAACAGAGCTTGTCGAAGTGCCATTTTCAATCAAGGGAGAAGGCTATTAGGAGACAGAGCATTGTTTGTCTGCACATTACCAGGGGACATGAGCACAGCAGCAGAATAAACATCTGAGCTGATGCAGGAAAATGCCAAGGCCTTGGAATAGTTAAACGAGATGCAGGAATTACTCAGAAAAATGTGAGGGAGTTGGGGCACATTATGTCTGGTTGAAGTCGGTGCTAACAAGGCATGCAATCTGACAAAATAATATCATATAACAATTCTGTTTATGATACTGTACATGGTATTTACAAATTCTACAAAAAAAAACCATGGTTTCACTCTAATTACTTAACAGAAACAAGACATTAAAAAGGCAGGAAATGAAACATTTGTTATGCAAATATATTACATACATTCATTAACACTATTAGGAACAATGGGTAATGGATAAAGACCTTATCATATAAAAGCATATTTTGCCATAATTTATCACAATTTTGTTATTCAGTTGTTATACTGCCCAGCCCTACTTTTCAGTCTTCCAATGACATGGCTTCAGTGACGCTTTCTGACATTCCTATTTGAGTAAAAACACCCTGCACGAGCAGATATTAAAACTAGAGTCATGTCTAGAAACGCACATGGTTACCACCTTTTAACATGCAAACATGACATTGAATTATTCAAGAGCAATCCTTTTGAAAGCCGTAAGCATCTGTAATGGTAGAGCATAACAGTTTATGTGGTGATGCCCACAGGATTATGTAATCAAACAGTCATTAGGTTCAGTGAACCCAGTGCCTAAAGACGTTTAATTATTCCTAATGAAGTCAGCCATATGTGCGGTGTACACAGATGGAGAACAAGCTGATGGTTATAGTTAAGTGTAGCTACATTTTCCATGAAACTAACACACAAATAAAAGCAGTTTTTATGCCAACAAATAAAATATCCAAGGTTTAACATGGAGTTTTCCATCATCATTAGATAACTTAAGCAATAGCAGTTCCAGACATTCTTTCTTTTATTGTTTCCTGACAGAAAGACCATTCTACCACTTGTATGGTCTATTATTAATATAGTAATCTTATTTATAACAGGTTCAGAAAACAACGATTAGGTCTTTTTCATGCTAGAAAAAGGATCCAGCGGATTTTGTAAATGATAAGGTGTTTTTAAGAAATATGCCCTTTGATGCTCTTTATTACCTCCTGTCACAATATCAGTTCTACTACTGATATTGTCTACTGATATGGCCTCAATAATTATTTCCAGAGTGAGTAAAACACAGTCATGACATATGGCATCCCTCTACCACCCCCACACTGTCACTCTCACCGGTTTCTGTCAATCGATTATGCTTGAGTGAACTGCCCCCTCTGTTTGGGATTAAAGTCTAGACGTGTCCTATTGGGTGCCAGAGCAGAACAAGGTCTCCAATTGGCAGAAAGCTACATATAGGGCTAGCAAACTTGGCCTCTGAAAGGTGAGAGGACTAGAGACTGACAGAAGGGAGGAACTCCCCTGTGTGAAAGATGATGCAAGGTAAGCTGATAATCCCTTTTTGTGTTTGGATTACATGTAAAATGTCATCAAGAAAGGTAATTGAGGGATCATAGTGCACAATTAGATAAGTTGTAAGGAAATAAGAAAACAAAATTTGTTGCTCAGGAATGACATCATCAGTAAGAAGGATGGTATTTGACCAAGTGGTTGTTGAGTGCTGGGATATGGTCATTGTCACAATAATGTGGTCTTGCTGGAGTATCAGGAAACTGAAATATAGCTATTTATGCATGATATGACAAGCAACTAAACCTTTCACTGTTTACAAGATGGGCATAGATGTGTTTGACAAATGGTATACTTGAATCATTGGTCTTTCTTTATATCTTTTTACCCATAAACAAATATTTCTTTAATAGATCTTCTTGATAAGGTTCCAAAAATGCAAGGTGATTACTTATCACTGTCCTTATCACTCCTCAAGGTTTCTTGTGACAGTTAACAGTTGTAGCTTTCTAAGGTATTTCTGCTTAATTTTTGGAATCCTATGTTGTAAGTTTTTACATAGAATATTTCTGGGATTCTCCAAATGAACAGACCAAAGAATCTTTTATGTTGCTGCTCCCTTAGAAAAAAGAAGTCAAATATAGAACAAATATAGTTCTTTGGTTTGTCCCTCTGGGTTGGGGGAGAACCCTTGAAGGTTTTATGTAGTAACCTGTAACAAAGTGTTTTACTATCAGAGAGGTATATCCTAATATATCCCACTAAGAGAGCTTAGAAACTTTTAACTATCCAAAAAGAAACCCTTGAGAAACCCTTTTTCTAAAACTGTTCAGTGCTTACCAAGGTAAAGGTCTTATATCGGTGTATGTGATATTAACTATTTCCTTTTATTATCCATTCCTTTGCCCCTGCCCTCTGCAGCTTTCTATGAAAGAGGCTGGTGATGATCTTCACGCTCAGATGAACTCCATGATGGGAGCTCTCCAAGAACTCAAACTTCTCCAAGTTCAAACCGCACTTGAGCAGCTGGAGATCTTAGGAAAAAAGAATTGTGTGTCTCCACCACCAGGTAAATCCATTAACTGTAACTTTGAACCTCAAGACCAGCAACATCAGTTATCTGAGGTCTCTGGCCAAGAAGATCAACTTCAATCTCATCACTTACATCGCAGTAGTGTTGGGACTTCACCCTCTACATCCAGCCTAGAGAGTGAGGGTATGCCATTGCCCAGGAAGATCTCAGGATACAGTGTTCCACAAGTGGAATATTGCGGCCCAAAAATGTGTCAAACACCAACGGACCACCAAAGCATGCACCCACGCTCATCCCGACCTACACCAGTGGATCTGTCCGGTATTCTCCACAGGTTGTCTCGAGAGGGACCATCCTTGGACAGTGACTACATCGAGGACAGCTTGGACGACTCCAGTGATTGGACCTCCTCTCTCATGAGCCGCAGCCGCAATCGTCAACCTCTGGTACTTGGAGACAATGTACTTGCTGACCTGGTAGGCAACTGGCTTGACCTGCCTGAAGTGGACAAAGACTGTGTTGAAGGGGGAAAGGGAATCAACAGACCAGACTCCCCAGCTCATCCGCTCTACCTCAGCCGATCCCAAGAGCTCTGCAAGAGGTTCTCGCTAACCAGCAATATCTTTAAGAAGTTTCTGCGTAGTGTGCGACCTGACCGGGACAAGCTGTTGAAAGAAAAACCTGGTTGGATGCCACCAGGTCATGAATCTGAAGCAGAGCTTTTCAAGAGACCCAAGAAAACTGCCAAGGCCAAGGGTAGATTCTACTTGCCATTTTGGGCAGGGGGTGGACAGCAAGCAAATGGTAGATTGTGTCCTCAGACTTCAGAGGAGAGGGGCCAGTTATTAGGACTTTACCTAGATAGGAGACCTACAGATGCAGTGGAAAAGGTCCAGCCTTTGCTTGATCACAATACAGCTGTTTGGGTTTAAAAGGGATTTTCTGGAGAGATGACAGGGTGGAATTCAACATTTTCGCAGGACTGAGTGAGGTTAAATTGGATTTGTTTGGACTTTATCAATGACAATCTATGAAATCCTTCAGGATGTGAAATGAGATCTTCTGCTTGACAATGCACTTATATGCACTCAACCCTCAGTGAGAATACAAATACCCAAGACACTTCTGCTGATATGCTTATAATTTTTTATTCTTCACTCTTTCTTGTTTTAATGTGTTGCACACAAGTCTACCATGGTGTCTGCGCTGAATTACCACAGTCTTCATTCAGGGCAAACAGAAGTTCCTCTTGAGTATAAACCACTGTAAAACTGTTCAGCGTGTTTACTTTTGGGTCTGTCTTTAGAAGTTTCATTATGTATGGTACAGATCTTACTCCCAACAATTACTGTACATGTAACCCTGCCTTCAGTATCTTAATGAAACAGGAAAAAAAGCATCAAACTATTTTTATTTACCTATAATGTAATATCACACTTGTACCTATACCTTTTTTTATTATTACAATCCCAAATAAAGAATTAGTTCGCTTGTGAAAATGGATGAACTACATGTACAGTTAGTGGACATCTTGAGGTTGACATATAAAGGATAATAGTGTACATGATGTTTCATACAAATAAGGTGAAGAAATGCATCCCCCCCCACAGTGATGTTAGCTGGGGTGACTTTGAATCTCAAAGGGACTCCCAAGAAGAGTAAACTGAAACTTGCGATGGCATAATATCAGAAAGCTACAGCAAAAAATTTAATACTAAACAAAATAATTTAATATGATGCAACATTTATGAGATAGTCAATGCTGTACTTGCTCATTTAAAAGATGAAAACAAACATAGACACCATTATTAAATTTTCTTGGACATTTTTCTTTATGTTGCAATATTAATACTTTTTAAAAAAAATATTAATCAGGTTCTTGGTGTATACCAACATACCTGATGGTGAATAAGTGCTGAGATACATTTTCATGGTTCATTTTTTCCCCTCACATTTAGGTTTTGCTTTTTTTCTGTAAAAAAAAAAACATTCTACGTAGCTCATATGTACTACAGTATGTCTGTACTATGAAAAAGCATGTGGCTCCAACTGACCAAGTCACCACTATCTGTGCCTGCAATCAGATTATGGACCATTTTACAAGACATACAATCCCTTTTGAATCTTACATAATCTTTAACGGGGGAACATGAGGCTACAGTTCTCAATCGGTGGCTTGTCAGGGAAACAATGTATACAAGGACTTACACCGAGTAGAAAAGCTGTGTGTGTTCACAATTCATGACACAACTGTAAAGTAATGAGGAGAAAATACTGATACACAAAAAGCCATTCTGTGCTCTGAGGGTGGAAATGAGCTGTCGACACTTTTCTACCGTAGTTGCAAAATCCTTTTGTACTTAACTCAGATTTATACAGTGGGAATGGGAATGTATAAATGGTGTCTAGTTTGTTAAGCCTATACTGTATTTTGTTGTCTTGCCAAAGCAAGGGTTTTTTTTTTTATAACATGTTATTGAAATCAGTGTAAGTATATTGTGAGACCTGTCTGTTGTCACAATTTCAATAAAATGTATATTTCTTTATAAAAAAAATCCTAACTAAGTGTCAGTGATGACCTTACTACATGTCCGAAAGTCAAAAACATAGAATGAGTGATACTTTGGGCTAAGACATATGGGGATGCTGTATTCTTTAAATAAAACATAAAACATAATGTTTCCATAATTTGAGCAGTTTCCTTTGAAAAAAAAAAAAGTTTTCAAAACCATTAATATTTAATGAAGCCTCCTCTGCAGAGAAAAACACATTGAACCCGTTCCCATAACATCTAACAAACTTGGACATTTTGGACCCTCCTCCATGCAGAATATTTTAAGCTCATTTATATTCTTATGTTTGTGCATGTGGATACTCTCTTCAATCTAGAAACAGGTTCAAATCTGGAGAATATAATGTTCATTGCAAAACTGTTTTGGAGTCTACTTTTGTTGATTTAGGATTCATTTTGTTCTAACACATTGTTGCGGTTCAGTCAGAAACTTTGATTTTGGACTCATCGAGCCACAAAACATGATTTCAAGCTCCAGTGTAGCTCCAGCGAGGCTTGGTAGAAGTCAAGAACTTAATTTTGTGGGGTTGGGTTTCAGAAAGAGCCAAACAGGATGTTGTTATTGAGGCGCCTACTATATCGTGTAAGGAAGGGGAATGAGGACATGGGAGGCATGTTTCTAATCTGCATGTGGAGATTATTTTACTTAAATCAACACAGCGCTTTTCTAACATGAATAACACACACACACACAATGTGTGTGACAATTTCCATTTTCTGTTCATGGTCAAGGTTGGTGGAGTTGTCTGCATTCTGTCTCTCTCTCTCTCTCTCATTAACTGCACACAGGTGTAGATACTCACTCATTACCTGCTCATTCTCCATGACTCCCCTACTTCACATCTGGTACTCACACCCCAGTTGCTATTGTGAGTTCTACATGAGATGACCCCAAGAATCAACTAAATTCACTCATTCACTCACTTTTAGTAACCACTTTATCCTGATCAGTGTCACAGTGGATCCAGAGCCAATCTTGGGAACACTGGGTGCAAACCACCTATTGGTATGTTTTTGAGAGATGGGAGGAAACCAGAGAACCCGGAGGAAACCCAAACGGACACAAGGATGACCTACGAAACTCCACAAAGATGGTAACCTGATCTCAGGATCGAACCATGCGCCGGCCATCGGCTATGCTGCAATTCTGAAACTGTAAGCATTGGGCTGTACTAAACTGATTATATATTTTTAGTTAATAATGCTAATAATGCTGGAGTTGGTATCCACCCTTCCTCCCTGTTAAATAAATAAATGGATGGATGGATGGATGGATGGATAAATAAATGCTTTTAGTGAATTAATTGACATGACCATTGCACCATTCATTAGCATCCCTACACCCTGTAACAGTGTTTTACTTCTTATAACCACATATAAAGGATTCAAAACCACAATCTGTCCATTCAGGACAGCCAGGTGCAGGGTTGGATGGGAAATTGAGCAGTTCTTCCCAAGCGCAAAAACCCGAGGGCTGCAGCTGTCGTCTTCCTCACTGACTCCTTCTCTTCTGTCTTCCCCTCGGGACTGAGAGAGAAAGAGCGAGAGGGACGTGAGCACTCACTAACTGGATGACTGCCTTCCTCTGTCCTTCCTCACTCCATCCCCCTTCTTCCTGTCTCATTGCCTGGGCAGCTGTCGCTCTCTCACTGCCCCCAGAAGTAGGACACAAAGCGGCGGCTCCATCTCATTGCACAATCACGCTCAGTAACCCAACAGCACACGGCCATTTTTGCTAGACATGGTCCAGTGTTGATAATGAGATTGAGGCGGGATTGATTCTGAGATTGATGAGTGAGTGAACGTGTTTGGAAGGAGCTGGAAAGAGAATGAGCAGTGGGTCAAATTCCTGATCCCACAAATTCATGCTTCCTTTCAATGTCTTCAGCTGTTCCAGCCAGAGCTTTGCTGCAGGCTGCCGGAATGTGCTCACATTTCACTTTTTATATTTATCACCAGAGAGAGAGAGAGAGAGAGAGAGAGAGAGAGAGAGAGAGAGAGAACAGTAAATCAGAATTTCACCCTACTGCTGAGTTGCATTTCCCACACCACACACTCACAAAAGCAAATTAAACAGTTCACTTCCAGTGTCACATTTTGTTCAAATGTTTGATAGCAATCCTGGTCACGTCTGAGTAGATAAGTTCAAAACTTTAAAAACGTTAGCGTCAACTCCAAAATTATTGGCACCCTTTCCAAAAGAATGGGCAAAATTATTGTATAAAATAAATAATTTCCTTATCCTTCATTCTCTTCAGAGTCAGATTTATGATCAAAATTAACCTAAAAAATTCATATCAGATCCTAATATGGCACGTTCTCAAAAAAAAAAAAAATGCAGCTGTTAATCCACTGTCAGTTACCATGACTTGTCAGTTCACATTAGTGTCCTGTGCTGACATCACAGGGGATGTTTTTCCTGCTATTTCAACAATCTGAATCATAAGTGGAAACGGTTAGCTCTTAAAAACAAAAGAGCTTGAGCTTCTTTTCTCACTCATCATTTTCCAGTGACATTTAACATCATATTAATGAGAAATCCAACAAAGAAGTAGTGAAGATGTTGGTGCATATTGTTGGACCCAAAGTCCTAGACGAAGATGTGCTGAGTTACGGCTTTGCTAGTTCTACGATCTCGATCTACGATGGCGTTAATGGTGGTATTAGCATGAAAGCTGAAGCTTCGGAAGCTGATCCGTTTGAGCAGAGTGTACAGATGAGGAGGTGAGAAAGCTGGACAGATTAAAGGACTAAAGTGCCGCTGCATCACTCTCTTCAAGTAGAGATGACACGTGGGCTGTACCGTTATTAGCAGGCAGTCGAACAGGATTGTGGGTAATTTAGGAAACTGTGAAAATAGTCTAACATGTTCATGAAAGATGTTATGAAAAGAGTGATTTTAAACATCATTAACACACATTATTGACTATGTATATACATAGAGATGTACACACTCTCAACCACACATGTACATATCCACACAGAGCTTCAGATCAGCTGATTATAAAGCTGTTTTTGGCCTGCGTGGAGAATAAAACACTCATGCATTGAGAGAACCAATACACAGGAACACACTCGCTAATGGGAAACTTGACACACTGTTATGTGAGCTGTACATACTTAATCAAAGCGGTGAGTGTCCATGGTGTCCATCCATTAATACACAGCAGAATAAATGAAATTAGTAAATGAAACCATCATTTATAATTCCTGTATGCTGAAAAGATGGTCATACTGTTAGATTTTAGACTAAACTCCACTTTAAAGCTCCTAAACCTTATTAAACCAAAATTGACATGATTGAGCTGAAAATGAAATGCATCTTCTGCATTACTCGATCTGTTATGGTTTATTTGATCAGACTGGCCAGAGGAGTTATATAAGATAATGTCAGAGAAGATTAAATTTACATAACGTTCTAGAATGATCTCATGCATTTGGATTCCTTCAAAGCCCCAACACTTCTCCATCCTGAAAGCCTAAAGAGTATAAAATATTCATAAACCTAAATATTGTATATTGTGTTGAATTTATGTTTTGAACGTAATTCTTTTCCGTTAATAAGAGTTAAATAGTCAGATGAATGATTTGCTCATAAATCCATTCGTATCCAGTTTGATAAATAAGGTGCATTGTTTTTCTTTGGCTTACAGTCTTTCCAGGTTAAAAATGCATTATAAATGCATTATATTTTAACTCTGTAATGTTGATCAAAAATTAAAAACTTAATAAAAAGCTTACAAACTTAAGTTGAATATGGAAAGTAAGTTGAAAATATAAAAATATATATACAAAACCATAACCATGGAGTCAAGTACTATAACAAGAGTATATGTGGGGGTTTTGTTTCTTCTTTTTTTTACCTTCCACCCCGAGGATTAGACATTTCAAAAAGATCTGGATGACTAAACATCTTCACACAGGGCATCTCTGGGGCTTCTGAAAACGTTTGATCGCCTCCTTGTCCCACTTTCTCCCACACCCACAGTGCAGTTTTATTCCACAGCGCAATCAGAAAATCCAAATGATATGCAAATGAGCAGCTTTAAGCTGCAGAGAGAGAGAGAGAGAGAGAGAGAGAGAGAGAGAGAGAGAGAGAGCAGACAGCGAAACAAGGGTCCCGCCTGCTTTCTCATTCTGTCTGGAGCTCCATTCTCCTTCTCCTGAAGCTCCACTCAGACTGGTAATTATTGCTATTCTTTTGATTCAGAGCCATCCTTTTCATCTCGACGAAGATATTTCTCTCTTTCTTCTTCTTGGGCTTTGGTTCTGTGCTGCATTAGTAACTTCTGAGTATGTGGGGTAAATATAAAAATGCACACTATCGTTCAAATGTAGCTCCATTCCTACTAAGCTACTAAACTAAATAAAAAAATTGACTTAGCACAATGGAAATGGAAGTCCTGTTATAAAGTGCATTAAAAAATACTTAAGCCACTCGGAAATGGCTGACTTCATTTTTATGGACTGGTGTTTGGATTATTGAAATTCTATCGAATGCAAATGACTGAAATGAAACCAAGCATTTCTGGTTTAATGTTAAAATGTATGTGGTGCTGTATGTGCGAGGTGTTTAACATCCATGGAAGGAGTCTCCAGTGTCACCAATTGTCTTCAGGACAGATTTTCCTTTTTTCTGTTTCTGGCTAAAAACTAGCTTGTCTTATTACCTTCAGTAGAAAGAACAAAAGAGATGCTTGTCAGGGAGTTTATTGTTGCTATAACATCAGCTGGAATTACTGTAACTTCTAACTAGCTCCAGGACATCAAAAGTAACTATAAATGGATTAAAACTATGATGTGCTGCTCCTTAATGAACTAAAACTGGTTAGTGTTGGCAAATTGCTATGGAATAACACAATAACACTTCAGGACGTGCTGTTCTAGGAAAATAATCAGCAACAGTAACTCTGCTTCATCACACCACAATGCTGTTGATTATTTTTCTAGAACCATGCTATACAGAGTGTTTTATTGTTTACAGTAAACACAATCATTTTATCCTTTCACTGCTGCTCTACTACTCCATGTCATTCAATCTCTATAAGGTGTAATATTGAGCCGCATGGTGAGTATGTCATGAATTCATTTAAAAACCTCTACACCGCTAATCATCAGTTTAGAAATAAAGTGATGACAGAATGCACATTGGCATGCCGGGGTGGTTTGGGGTATCAGACCTGGAGCACAGGGGCATCAGGTCTCCATAATGAATGGCCGTCAGTGTGCATCAGCCTTAGCCAGGCTGTGATTATCGTGCGTCTGCTCTGCCCAGCGGTTATAGCCTTAAAGATGTGGGTTAGAACCTTAACCCTTGCAGGTCGGTGCTCAGTGAGACAGAAGACAGCTGCTGTGCTCCCCGATTACAGATGACGGCAGTGGGTTTGCAACGAGGCAAATAAAAACATGGCCAATTTCCAAATTTGTTCAAGAATCTGCCTATGAATTCACCGCAATCCTCTGATGTGGCTCTGGCTGTCAAGTAAACAGCTCTGGTGGATTTACTTGAAACAAATAGAAGAGTTTGCAGATGCTGTGGCTAAAGCTTGTGTTTTAGCCAAACAGATTCCACACACCATTTCACAGGAATTCAAACATATAAGAGCGATTTCACTGAATTTACTGTGTAGATGTATGAATGGGAAGAATGCTAAAGGGTATAATGTTTGTAGCTTTTGATACTGTATCTATAACGAATTCCTGTGATGTTTAGCATACAGTTGAACCAGTGTTCAAAAGAAATTATTTTTTACAGGTTTCCAGTTAAAATAAAGCAGACACTGGTTTATATTCAGCTAGCAAATGTTTACCTTAAAACACACACACACACACACACACACACACACACACACACACCTTGATTTAGCAACATTATCTAAAAAATATAAAATAGACAGCTACATAAACACACCACTTTAATAAAGTTAGCTAGCTAATTACTTCTCTAGCAATAATTACTTGACTTCATATATTTGCTAACACGCTAACTAAGAGCTAAGTTTAGGTTGACTATACATGTATGTATAAACCAAATGCTAGCCAAAATTAGGCTAACTATTATATTGTGTAATTAAAACTAGTAACCAGGTTTGATAGAAAGCTATCTAATCTTTAAGCTAGCTATTACACTGCATGTTTAAGCATTAGCCAATGTTGCTAAATTTGCAAACTAGCTATTAGGCTAATTATTGTTTTGTGTGATCCAGACTAGTAGTCATATTGGCTAGGATTCTAACTAATAAGTAGGCTACTTATTATATTTATCCAAATAAAACAAGTAGCAAAGTTCACTAGCTAATAACAGGATACCTATATATTGTGTGATTAACAAAAAACAAGTTTGCTAGCAAGATACTTTATACTCTGCTGCTATAAGCAGTAGTTGATAGCATGCTAGCTACCACTGGATAAATTATTATATAGTATGTTGTGATTTAAAAAAACATATTAATCGAAATTTCCTCTTAAAATCAAGCTAACTATTATATTGTAAGAATAAAGCCATTAACCAAAACTAAATTTGTTAGTAAGGTGGGTAACATTAGGCTAACCATTAACTATTATATGTGCTGATAAAATCAGTAGTTGATAGCATATAACTACAACTAGCTTAACTATTATTTTTGTGATGAAAACCATTTACACCATTAATAAGCTATAATAAACAGTGGGCTAACTATTATTTTCTGTCATCAATACTAGTAGCCAGGCTGGCTAGCCTGCTAGTTGACATTATGCTTAGTATTAATTTATGTGATTCATTAAAATCATTAGTCAAGTTGACTAACTTGCTAGCTAGAACTAGGGTATTATACAGACCTCCCAAGTGACCTGCATCTGGCGGGTCAGACCCGCAAAATGATATCCAATCCAGCTGACTCGCCAAGGCATGAAAAACCCACATCAGAAAAATCTAAAGAGTAATGTCAATGATCTGTCAGGATTTATCTAAGCTTCAACTTGCCAATAAGTGTTTTTGGACCGATTAACAGCTTATTAAACAAGTGCGTCCTTTACGTCTTCTGGTATGTATGGGGTTAGTTGATTGGGCGCCTCTGCTGGTCATGCTGACAAGTGACCAATGAAATCTCGTCTTTTCATTCACAGCAGTCTGACTACTCGACCACTACAAGCCTACAGACATATGACAGCTGCTGTCATTGCATGCACGTACATATGTAA
>JAOTRR010000001.1:16116599-16126986 GCA_028570945.1 Gogo arcuatus
ATCTATCTATCTATCTATCTATCTATCTATCTATCTATCTATCTATCTATACAGTATATAGAAAATACACCATGTTTTAGTGTATAACATCTATAGCTGATGACAATTGACTTTATTGATGTACTTTCATATTTGTAGAGAAATATAAAAAAAATGTACAAAGTATAACATTTAAAATTGTTTTTTGCTGTATCGCATTAATTTATTTGATTGAATAGTGAATTATTGGTCTTGTTGCTCAGCAATTTAATATTTGTCTGGATTTCACCGAAAACCAGCTGCCCACTAATTTTTGAACAATTTTGACCAGAGTCCATTTATACGTACTGTATATCTTTTCTTACCATCACTGTTATTTATATCTGACGCTTTTGAACCTCCTGTTTTGCTATATAACGTTGAAATTTCCTACGTTTAAAGAAGATATGATGATGTATGCAAATGCAGCAAATGTGGTTGGATGATTTGATGGGAAAGAGTCTTCCGGTATGGATTTTCAGACTTCCCGGGAGCTTTGCATGGGAAATTTCATCAAAGCCACATAATGAGGCTCTGGATGCTCTCTTCAGAGTGAACATTGTTATTGTCCATATGCAGTAAAAGTTGTAGAAGAGAGATGTTCCAGTTTAGAGATGTTAGGAATTGAAACACAAGAAAATGCGGCTGAACTGAGAACCTCTGCCAATAAAAGCTGTGGCTTTGCCAAAATCTTGGCCAAGACAAATGGTGGGACAACAGGGGGGTTGCATGGGGTGTCCATGTTCATCCTTTTCTTGTTTGTAGTACCAGTGTTTCATATAGGTTTCCCTACATGGCAGCATTTCCCAGCTACTAAAGCGACAAATTTACTCTGCTTGTATAGTCTCAAAGAGTGCCAATGTGTCTTCTTCTTGAGATCATTTAAGAACGTACCAGTGTTCATTTGGTTGAAGATGAAATCCAAAAAACAATGATGAAATATCAAAAAATCCGAGAAGAAAATGTCAGAAACGGTTGATTAGACAGAGGTGCCCAAATTTAACTGTTATCAGAAACATAGTGTAAACTGTCTATGTTTAAAAGTCATCTTTCATTTTTATTGACTGTTTCAACATTCATTCGTCCATCTTCAGTAAGCACATTATCCTGGTCAGGGTCACGGTGAATCCAGAGCCTGTTCCGGATACACTGGCCATGAGGTGGCAATACAACCTGGGTGCACATACTCTACAGGAAATTTAGCTTCGCTAATCCACCTACTGACATTGTTTTTGGGAGGTTGGAGGAAAATGGAGAACTCTTAAGAAATCCACCTTGACACTGGAAGAAGGTGTGAAATTCAACCCCCGAGCTGAGGATCAAACTGTTGGACCTTGTAGCCATGAGGTCGTAAAGTTTTCATTCAGTTAATTCAGTTTTTGTGGCTTAAAAAAATTCGTAACAGCAATTTTACATAGCTTTTTGCTGACCTGACCCTGAGTTGGCGTCTTATTAGTCTGAGAGAAGTGATGTCTCCCTCGTGGCACATCCCTGATTTGTGGTTATTGATGCCTCCTCTGACCTTCAGTAACCCTTGTGGAAAGTTCAGAATCCCTTCATAGAAAAAGCTTCATTGGTTAAAATGAGAAATTGTGTATTGAATTTTATGGAGGACCAGTAATTAAATGAACCATGGTGCAATTTACTCAGATGGGGACAGAGATGCCTACTTTTAGTGGTGTTGGGTTCAGTGGTTTGGTGTGCACCCGGGTAGGGATAATTAATTATTTAAATCCATTAAAATAAACCAAACTAACAGGATACCCAAGGTTGGTATAAAAACATCATTAGTCAACTTTAATTGGACTGTTTCGGGAAAGAGGCAGCACTGTGGCACAGCAGATAGTGCTCAGTAATGCGTTTACTAAACATTAACGAAATCAGACGACCCGTTGTCACATGCTACCAGTTAAGGTGAATTCAGTCACTTCATTTGTTGCTAATTTAATGCTACCTAGTGTACATGGTTTCTCGGTTCATTCCTGAGCTTGGGTTAGTCTCTTGTGTGGAGTTTCTGTACATTTTCACACAGCAGGTTTCCTCAGGGTTCTCCAGTTTTATCCTACCTCCCACAAATAAGCTGATAGATTGCTTGTTTACTCTAAATTGGCTGTAGCTGTGAAGGAGTGTATGTCTTGCATCCCATTCAGGATGTGTTCCTGATTCATGCCCAGTATTCCTAGGATAGGCTGCGTTTCCACCACAGTCCTGACCAGGATAAAGGGTGGGTTTATAATGTTGGCTCTGGACACGTTCTGGCTGAGGTGATTAGTGAAACTTGGGAATGTGTGTGTGTGTGTTCCCCTGCTGTTAGTGTACGCTGCACTCCATCAGTGCTCCGTTTGATTGCAGGATCCCACCAGGCGGTTGTGACATGGAGTCGTTTGATCTCGCTTTACATCTGTTGTAACAAATATCCTGCCTCTTTCTTTCTGCCTCTTTCTGTCTCTGTCGTTTTCTCGCTCCTCATTGTGTCTCTCTTCCTGATCGTCTTGGCAGCAGATGGGCTCCTTATGTCAATTTTGACACCTTAGCTGTTCCCCATGGGCTTTGAATCTTTCGACACGTTTGGAGCTGGCAAAAGTTGAAGCAAGTGGTGTGAAATTCCCGATTATAGTCCGTTGAGACGAGACAGCTCTATTTTCTCATGAGTCTAATTACCTCTCTGCAAGTTTGAATGCTTTAATTTAAGCAGGTTAAACAGAATGTGATTTTAATAAATGCAGAAGGATTTGCAAGACATTTTTCATGCATTATCTCAACATTGACTCATTTTTAAGCAAATTTCTACAAAAAAAAGAAGCTGTTGTGTGAAAAGCCAGAAGACTTCTTTTGGTTTGTTCTTTTAAGGACTCGCTTAGAAACTCTATGTGGAACCTAACAGCAGTGTTTCCTATTTAGAGAGGATTCCAAGTAATGACCTCAATTGTGACCTAAAGTGTACGAAACATGTACACAGGTTCTGAAGGCACGTCTAAAGGTTCTACAGGGTTTGCTATTTAGAGTGGGTGGAACTTCTTTATGAAATGAAGAATTTCCAAAGAACCCTTTAAGAAATTGTTTTTACATAGACTATAATGACATTTCAACAAAAGTGCATTGTTACCACTCTTGGTTCTTTGGATAGTTAATGGTTCTAGGTCCCATAAGTGATTCTACATTGAGTATTTGCACTGAATCCTTTAGGGTTCTAGGTTTGCACTGTTTGTATAAAAAAAATAAAAGTTCCATCTTACCACCGTAAACGGTTCTTTGGTTTGTTCCACTGAATGAACCCTTAATGAACTCCATGTAAAACCTCACAACAAAGTATTTCCTTTGAGGGCTTCAAGTACCTTAAAGGTTGAAGGTTCTAGTTGTAGCCCCCAGAACAGAGTGTTTACCTATCAGAAAGGACTCCAAGCTAGAACCATTTAGGGAGCTAAGTAGCTTTTAGAAGCAAAGAAATATCAAAGAATCCATTTTATTAAAACTACAAAGACGTCTAAATCACATTACAACACTCTTACAAAGGATTATTTCTAGATTCTTTGGATGGTTCATGGTTCTAGCTTTCTAAAGTGATTCTACTTTGAATCTTTCTACTTCCCACAGATTGACAGACAAACAAAAAATATCTTGGTTTAACCTTTTTTTTTTTGCACTGCAGTGTTTCCTGGTTCCACCCACCAACCCCAAGTGGTATGTTCCAATGGAGGAACCATTCAAAACTCCATGTGGAACCTGACAACAAATTATTTCTCTTTTAGAGATAATTCCATGTGCACTCTTAATAAATTTAGACAACTTAAGGTATCATTGGTTGTCCCTCTGGGGAAAACCTTAAAGGTTCTAAGAGGAACCCTAGTCCCAATCCAGAACTCTTTTAGAAAGATAAGATCTTTAACCCCTTAAGGATCCCTATAAGAACCCTTTTTCTTAGAACTCTATAATCGTTGCATATCCAAAGAACCAGTGAGGAAAATCTTATACCATAAAAAAAAAATTCTGCATACTTTATGCATTTTATTTTGTTGAGCTGTGACATTATCATTCAAAAAGTTTTATCAGAAAATAATCTGGACTGCATCTGTCTGGTAATAAAATGGCATCTTAAAAATAATTTTGTCTCTGGAATTTTTAAAAATTGTTTAAAAAATACATTTTTAGAAGATAAAACATTGGCCAATTAACCAAGTGTTAAAATATGCACTATGATATTAAGTTATTTTTGTTGTTATTGTTAGGACCATCTTAACTATTAGAGAGAGAGAGGAACTCAACCTCAAGTCCATTTTCAAAAAAAGAGCTTTAATCAGAACCCTGCAACGGTTCCACTCACAAACGTAATACAAATCATATCTTTCCTAACTCTATCAGCACATTTGTCTCAGCTTTGTGTGTCCCGCCTTTGTGGTGGGCCCTCAGTGCATTTGTCACGCTTGTCCACTTGGTGTAGCCGATCTGTTGACTGTGAAATTGGCCCTCTGCCGAAGCATGTTGCCTCTTTATCTCTCTGAGAAGGAGACTGAAATTTGCTGTCCACTGGGTGCTTTAAAAAATGTAGGGGGAGGGGGGTTTGGGTTCTAGTACAGTCAGAATAGGAAAAAGAATAAGGCTCTACTCAAGCATCTGAGCTGTGAGATTAAATAGAAAAGTTACACAAGATAATATCTCTCATATCACAAAAAAGTATGGAAGTCCAAATATTCTTTAGGAACCCTCAGTTCTAGTGCATCCAGGATGCAAATCCAAGGAACCTCCTTCCAAGACAATAGACATTAATATCATCTCCACTGTAGGATGATTAATGATCTTACTTTTCACCTGAAGTGCACCACACTGCTACACACACAATGTTTCTTCAGGATTTCCCTCTTGGGAGCCTTTAAAGGTCTTACATAGAACCTTTCATCGTCGGCTGTTGTTCACGGGGACCGTGATCTGCAGGCAGCAGCCACAAGTTTCACCCAGGCTGCTCGGTCTTGTGCAGCTTCACGTAGTTTGCCAGATGTTAGGGTTACTTCAGAATCAGGATGTAGAATTTTTGCTATATACTCTGAGTAGAGCATCCTCTTCCTGCCTCTCGTGCGTCCACCATGTTTGGGGGTCTAAAGAGCAAACTTGGTAATGAGATCTTTCTGAGGCCGATGGAGCTGGTGGCCTAGCCAACGAAGCTGTCTTTCCTTGACTGCTAGGGACAATTGTTTCCCTTGCGCCCTAACATATAGATCTTCGTTACTCACCTACTGTTGCCGTTTGATATTCAACATGATTCGGAGGCATTGTCTTTGAAAGACATCTAGAATTTCACACAGGTTAGATGTCAAAACCCATGCCTCACAACCATAGAGTAGCACGCTAAGAACGGACACTTTGAACAATGAGATCTTTAGCTTGATGTCAGCTGTTGACTTCCAAAACCTTTCAAGGGTCCAAAAGACGCCCCAAGCTTTGCTTTTTCGCCGCTTTATGTCAGCTAGACTGCTTGATACATATGAACCAAGGTTCCAAGTAGGAAATGGAAAACAATCTTTTGTTACTGATGCTGCAAGGAGATTTCAGCATGTAAAAGGTTTTTATGGATTTGTTTGGATGGCTAATGGTTCTGGATTCCTAAAGTGGTTCTACTTTGAACCTTTGGACCTCCTCTAGATTGACAAACCAAAGAAAGCTTAAGGGTTCTAGGTTTAACCATTCTTTGCAGTACTGTGTTTCCTGGTTTTGACCTGTTTATACTTCTCCAGTTTGTCCCACGGTGCACACAGGACCCTTGCAATGAGCATTTGTCTTTAGGAGAGGGTTCCAAGTCCATTATACATTTCTGTTTACAGCATTTAACAGACACCCTTATCCAGAGCAGCTTACAGAAGTAAAACCACTTTAGGAACTGAAGAATGCTAAACTATCCAAAAGGGCCTTCAAGGAATCTTTTGCAAGGATTCTTTAGGGGTTCTTTGGATGGTTAATGGTTCTCGCTTTGTATACCTCCCCCAGATTGATAAACCAAAGGAAGCTTTAGGGTTCTAGGTCCTTTCTTTGCAGTGCTATGTTTCATGCTTTTCACCAGTTTGTACCACTTAAAAAAAAAAAAAAGGGTACATCTACAACCCAAAGGGTACTTTGGTTTGGGTTGGTAAATGTTCTGTGTAAAACCTTACAAGAAGAGAGGATTTCAAGTACACTCTTAAAACAGAATACAGAAAAAATAGGTCCAAACTAGAACCTTTTTAGTAAGCTAAGAACCATTAACTGTTTAAAGTACAAGTAATCCATTTCCAAGTAATACTAAGATGGCAAAGAGATTTCAGTATATAAATAACATTACTACAGGGGTTCTTTGGTTAATGGTTCTAGCTAAGTGGTTCTACTGTAAATCTTTGAACTTCATCCAGATTGACAAACCAAAGAAACCTTTAAGGTTCTAGGTTTGAAAACTCTACACAGACCCTTACAACAAAGTGTTTCCTATTTAGAGAGGGTTTCAAGTACACTTTTAGGAAAAAAATAAAGAAAAAACTTTCGGTCGTCCCTCTGAGGGAACCCTTAAAGGTTGTAGATTCTGCTTTTGGAGTGTTTACTTATCAGAAAACATTCCAAACTAGAACCCTTTTAGAATGATAAGCACCCTTACTTATACAAAGGACCCTCAAGGAATCATTTCTTACCAAGTCTGCAAGCATATTTCAACATGTAAAAGGTCAAATCTAATACCCTTAAGGGTTCTTTGGTTGACTCTCTCGGGGAACTCTTAAAAGTACCATATTGCCATACAACAGAGTGTGTTCCGAAACAGAATGGTAAGAATCCTTTAATATACAAAGAACTTCAAAAGAATCCCTGGAATCTATAATCGTTAAATACCCAAAGAACCAATGAGGAACCAATTTTTCTGTTGAGCGTATGATTATGGATTCACTTGTAGTATTGTAGGTGCACTGCAGCACCAGCATGTCTCTGCAATCAGATAGGCCTCCCATCATCTCAACACAATTGTGCCATGGATACAGGGGCTTTGATGACCAAATACTGTGGGGATCAAACTCGCAACTTTTCCTCCACACTAATCAATCTCATAAGCAAATGGCCTCAAGGTTTGAGCCATCAAGACTTCTGATGCCTCTCATACGATGTCTTCCACAATCATAACCTGAAATCCCAAACAAAAGTTACGGTGTATCAAGCTGTTGTGCTTTCAACACTGTTCTATGGCTGTGAGACTTGGACAGCATATCTGCAGCAAAAACACTGACTTGAGATCTTTCATCAAGCAAAACTGCGATCAACCCTGAACATCAATTGGAATGACTATGTCACTAACAATGATGTACTGGGAAGAACAAATTCCATGAGAATCTAAACTATCATTGAAAAACATCAAGTCCAATGGTTATGGCATGTAAAAAGGATGCCAGACACAAGAATGCCCAAACAGATCCTGTACTCTGAACTTACAGAAGGTCACTGCCCAAGAGGTGCACCTAAGAAATGCTTTCGTGATTCCATCAAGCAGACCTTGCCCTTATTCAACATCCAACAAAACAACTGGGAAAAAGTAGCTGAAGACCATCAGAACTGGTGGCAAGCATGCAGAGAGGGAGCCGTTGAAAACTGAAGAAAAAAGAACCAGAAGAAAGGAGAGAGCTTAATAACATCTTCTGGGACAAAGACCATCTCGTCAGTTTCAGTGCTGATTCTGTGACCAATGATTCATCTCAAACATCGTAAGGTACGGTCATGAAAAATGGAAACATCAACAACATTGATGAAGAAACTTTGGAAACATCTTCGACTTGAGGAAACATAGATGATGGATGTAAGTGAAACCCTCCCCTTTGGGGGTTCATCTAGTGAAGAACCCTTTGTGGTGCTAGATGGAACAATGTAGTGCTAGAAGATTATTTGTTGCTGGTTAGTGCGGTTATACACTTCTTTATAACCACAGTACAATCTCAGATCTCTGTCTGGAACCTGTGATTTAGTGGTATTTCGGATGTGAAACCAAGGTTCTATCTGTTTTTTTTTGTTTGTTTGTTTGTTTTTTTCGTGAAAGAACCTCCTGTGTTCAATTAGGATCGTCGTGCCCTTTTATGTGCCTTGGTACTTTATGTCCTAGTGTCAGGTTCTTTTTAACAGAAGACTCAATGGACTGCAGCAGATGCTAAGCTACCATGCTGTGGGATGTTCTCAGTGTGTGTCAAAGCTCCTTGGCTCACTTTTTGATCTTCATGCACTATAGATATAACTGAATTCATGCACCTCACATCTCTCCAGCACTCTCTTGTCATATAATTCTTTCCCCCGAGCTGAAGCAATACACTGTTGTATCCTACCATAACTGATGTACAATGTACATTGTATATATCATATATTGTTTATGTGGCAGAATAGATTCACTTTTTGGGTCTGTTTTGTTTTTTTTTAACTATGCTGAATTTCCATCAAACCTCCTCATTGTGATCCTGCTTTGTTGAATAACGCATGAAATCTGCTGCTGCCTGCTGAGCTTTACAATCTGGTCGAAGTGTGACAGCAAAGAATAGATTGGATTTTTGTTCCTTATGCTGCAATCCAAAATATTACACACAAAAAACACCTTTTGGTTGTTTAGGGAGCTTTTACCATTGAAAGATGTCAATAATTAAAATATACTAGCTCTTATGACCCTTCTCATTCGTTGTATGACTGCAGCTGGTGTAAAAACACTACATATCATAGCTGCTTGGTTCACTTTTCATAACTCAAGGTACAGCTAGCAGTTGCTAAATTATGAATGAAACGTCTGAATATATAGTAGGGTCCAAAATACAGAGTCTACAAGCAAGGCATTTTTACATAATTCATAATACATCCTGGATGGGATGCCAGAGCATCATAGGGCACTATTCACATGCTTCTTCACACCAAATAAAGTAGCCAGTCTTCTTTTTCTTTTTACATGATTTTTCCTACTTCTATGTGGAGTCGACGTGGATAGGATATGTTGGACTGATAGGGTTAAGGGTCATTGCCCAATAGCCCACCAGTGGCAGCTTATCGGTGCTGGGGCTCAAACCCCGACCCTCCGATCAGTAACCCAGAGCCCCTAGGTGTGGATGAGTGTGTTAATATGCGTACGTGTTGTCCTGTGATGGACTGGAGCCCCATCCAGGGTATGTTCCTCCCTCACACCCAGTGTTCTAGGGATAGACTCCAGATCAACCAAGACCCTGACCAGGATAAAGTACTCACTGAAAATGAATGTCAACCTGTGTAATAAGTGTACATAAAAATGTAATAAGGTTTTTAAGTTTTGCATTTTTCTTGAGTGGTAGAGTTTTTGGGAAGTATCAGGAATAATACAAGAATAATAATACAGATATTTTTAATGGACAATCCTTTTATACAAATAGTTGGTTATAGGTTTTTGTCCTGCAATTGATTTTGCCATTTGAGCTGAAAATCATGGCCATTGCTTTTGTGCTCTGTAGTTCTGAAAAAGTGTGCAGCTGGTACAAGACAAACACAGACACTTAGCAAGTATTCCCAAAAGAAACTCCAGCAACCGCACTGCAAAATTTCCCTTGGCACCATTCATACTCACTTTCTCATATGGAACTTCCTGCTCTTTGCTGAGTACTGATGAGTTCTTAAATAGCCATCGAAAGACACCCCTGGGTACCTGTCCTCAATACACATCCCTCCACACAGGGTAGATGAATGTGTGTGTGTGTGTGTGTGTGTGTGTGTGTGTGTGCAATGGAGAAAAAGCTGGTCTATTTATCGACCCGCTGCCCAGCAGCAACTCAATACACCACTGCTATTGATTTGCTGTACGCGGCCCAGCCGCATCCCTACAACAGAGTGGCCAAACCAGCAGGCTGATAAAATGATGGATATTTTTTGTCCCTGTTGGAAGAAGAATTTATAGGAGAATAGACAGTACCTGAGCTGAATTTTGAATTTGTAAGCTGAGGTGGATTTATATTTGTGTCTACACCGCTGTGCAATTTCACATCTTAAATTTCCCTTCAATAACATCGCTCATACATGCATTCCGAGGCGAATCTGAACAACAGCATTGCAATACCAACTAAAGCCAATAATGGTGCAAGAATGCCATCGCGCCATGAATAGCACCCATTTCTATTGCATCACCTCCTGTGGGGTTTTTCAGAAATATTCTCCACTGCTGCTCCCAGCATTATAGGAATCAAAACCACAGTAGCAGGACTTTTTGGAAGTTTGGAAAGCAGTGGGAACAAAAGGCAGGAATTTGAGGGATCTTACAGAGCAGCTCCTAAAGGATGAGCGTATACTTGTGAATGCACTTGATATATAAAGAATGTACAACCTCAAATCAGAAAAAGTTGGGACGGTATGGAAAATGCAAATTAAAAAAAAGAAAGCA
>JAOTRR010000001.1:16270584-16285023 GCA_028570945.1 Gogo arcuatus
GTGTGTGTGTGTGTGTGTGTGTGTGTGTGTGTGTATGTATATATATATATATATAGTATAAAATAAAAACACACAAAATCCACACATTTCCCTTATGCATTCATTGGTACATTGAAAAGAAATAATGAATGAAGGAATGAATGTATGAACAAATAGAAACCTTACACTGGTAATAGATAATCACTATAAAAAATTCCAATAAATAACCAAACAACAGCTTCAATAAAAGTTAGCCAAATTCTTTCCAATACCTTTCTCAGGACAAAGAAAAAATATATAAGGAATAAAACACTTGCGTTGTGCTGTTATAGGAGAATAATCAACAGCAGGGTGGTGTGATGTGATGCAGCCTGGAGCGTACTTACTAACCATGCTGATGTTGATTATTTTCATATAACAGCACATCCCAAAGTATTTTGTTCCTCCTATACCACAACAATCTGCCAATAATTACATTTCTTTATTTAAAGAATGGCACATGGTATTTATTATCTATTTATAGTTATATTTAATGTTGTGGAGCCTCTGCTGAAACAAATTAGCTATTGTTATCACTTACATTACAGCAGCTATAAACATTCATTCCTTCACCGCCCTCTCTTTTTTCTCTCAAAAAATTCAGTTTGTTATGTGTTGCCAAGAAATCAGCCAGTCTCATGATGTCAAAAAGTTACAGCTTTATCTCTGGCTGACACGGGAGACTCCTTCGTAGATATTATTATGTAGTAACCAGCACATTAATAGAAACCTGTGCTTGTGATTTGCTGTCAGAACTGTTGTCATAGGAAATGAATCGACGACATCTGAGCAATCAGATTTGAGAATTTAACAATAAGAACAAGGCCAACTGAACATAGCTTTGAGGTCATGGAATAAATCCTTGTCCCACTTTGCTCAAGCTTTACGACTAAACCTTAATCCATGCCTTCTTCTTGCCCCACTTACGCTACTCACCCATTTTTGTGTGCTTTTATCATTTACCTATCTGCTTGTACCCCCTGTTTAACTCATCTTCATCTATCCCTGGCTTCTACGCTGCTCTGTGGCTGCCGATGCGATGTGATGCTCTGTAGCTCACCCCTGATGTACGTCGTCTTCGGGAATGTTGTGCCAAGACCAAGAGGGAGCTTGCCTCGAAACTGGGGGGAAAGTATCAGGTATAAAATCACAAAGCTGTTAATTCTATATCCTCTTTTATATAGAAAATGTAAAGTAATAACAATTTCTGTCTGAAAAAGGACCCTTTGCATATATTCTGTACAAACACTATATATGTACAGTACATGTCTTTTATGCCCTTTCTTTGTCTTAAAAACAGAAGGACCCTTATATATCTGCATAAATTCTGCATGAAAACTATATAATTACTTGCATATAGCCAAGCCAAGATTTAATATGCATCTTTTTGGCCATGTCTTGTCTTTAAAATTCATATTTTTATGCATAATTCATGTATCAGTCATTTGTACATGCTTTTGTCTGAAAATGAAAAAGACCTTTATGCACTGCGAATAATATATAATTAGGTGCATATAGCCAAGCCAAGACTTTTATTGTTAATCTTTTTGTAAATGTCTTTTTGTTATAATGTATTTAACTCATCTGTCATTCCCTTATGCCTCTCTTTGTCTGAAGAGAAGAAAGACCCGTATGCATCTGTGTAAATTCAAACACTATATAAATAGTTGCATATTTCCAAGCCAAGACTTTTATTATGCACATATGAGGCATGGGTTGTCTTTAAAATCCATATGCAAATCAGTAATTCAAGTGTGACTCACTCATACCCTTCTTGTGTGAAAAAGAAGGAACATTATGCATCTGCCTAAATTCTGTAAAAAAACAACAACAACAACAACTCTATAATTATTTGCATATAGCCAAGCCAAGACTTTTATTGTGCATCTTTTTGGTCATGGCTTTTCTTTTAAATTCATATGTAAATCAGTAATTCAACTATGCCAACAATCTATGCCCATTTTTTCTCAAAATAGAAGGAACATTATGTATCTGCATAAATTCTCTATAAATACGATATAAATAGTTGTGTACTTCCAAGCTAAAACTCATATGTAAATTAATGATTAAACATGACTTATTAATGACTTCTTAAACATTAAAAACTTATGCCCTTTTTGTCCGAAAATGACAAGGACCCTTATGCATCTGCATAAATTCTGTATAAACCTTATATGAATAGTTGCACATTTCCAATCCAAGACTTTTACTGTGCACCTTTATTGTGCATGTCTTGTCTTTAAAATTGATATGTAAATCAGTAATTCAACTGTCATTCACTTATGTTTATCTGAAAAAGAGAAGGAACCTTATGCATCTGCATAAATTCTGTACAAATATCATATAATTATTTGCATAAAACCAAGCCAAGACTTTCTTTTTGCATCTTTTTGGCATGTCTTGTTTTTGAAATTCATATGTAAATCATTAATTAAACTATATCAATCATTTGTGCCCATTTTTTTTTCTGAAAAAGAGAAGGAACCTTATGCATCTGCATAAATTCTGTGCAAACACATTATAATTATTTGCACATAGACAAGCCGAGACTTTCATTGTTCATCTTTTTGAGCATGTCTTTTTTACAACTTGTGATTAGCACCCTGTCATTAATGTCCTATCCTACATTGTATATTGCGTTAAGTAGTTTATGTGGCTTTATAATTTTCCCATCTTTTCATTCCTTTCACTGAAGTGATTTTTTAAATGTGCTTAATAATTACAAAATTATAGACCTGATTCAGTGGGATGGGCTGACTCACTATCTAATGAGGAGAATGAATACTTTCTACTGCTCTGCCTCAGTCTCCCGGTGCTGTCTGTCTCTCTATTAAGACCAGTTTATAGTCCATCATTATATATGTACAGCACTGCACTGACAAATGTTGTTGTCATCTGTTTTAACATCATTCAGCTATAAACTGGATGGCTAATACACTCAAAGAGACAAACAACTCCTGAAACTTTTATGGTTCTTTTAGACATTACCACAAATCAAATGTTTTTGGTGCAGTGGGTTTTTTTATGCCATTGTTAACATTGAATGATGAACTTGAGTGCTGCCTTTGCTCTCTCTACTCTGGTTTTGCCACAGTAATCTACTTATTATTGCTCATTATTCTGTCCACTTAGAGCTCATTAACTCTCATTAAGTCTCAATGAATGTCCTGATTTTCTTTTTGTTGGAATTTTTTGGCACTTTGAACCACGTTTTCCAAACATAAACATGTCTTCATCTGGGATTCTGGGTGGTTCATGCTATGGATACTAAATAGAAGATGGATCAAAACGTGATATCATGATATCCTGCTTGTTGACTCATAATGGTTGACCTTTTCCCCATCATGACATGTTTTCTGGTATGCTTTCTCCCATGCTACAGATGCATCAGCTCATGAGAGCAGCACGCAGTGGGACTAAAGATGGCCTGGAGAAGACCAAGATGGCTGTCATAAGAAAAGTTTCCTTTCTACAGAAGAAGGACCACTCAGGTAAAGCAACATTAGTTTCATTTAGTTTCATTCAAATGATATCTGCACGATGAGCTAAGCATTTTCAAGTAAAATCTTAATCAACCAAACAACCAACTAACCAAGCATCCATCCAAGATGAGTGACTGTCTCTACGTAAATCATCTCTGGTGGGATTAGAGTTTGTATATTTTCTTACAATTTCATCAAAATGAATATGAACAAAATACAGCCACATTGCCGCAACAGAAATCTGTTTTGATCACGTAATTTATTTCAAGGGGTGTGTTGTGCTTGGGATTTCCATGCCATTGTACATAGGTACAACCCTAGTGGGTATACATTTACAAAGGTGTATGCTCAGTCTAGAAGTCTAATATCTTACAGTATGTGCTGCAGTTGGTTAACAACAAGTTATATGCATGATTGCCCATTGTTGCTTTCTTAAATATAATAAATATAATAATTCTTTGGTAAATAATAAAAGATTGCACATTGAGGGGCGGGTCTTTGATATTTGGGATATTTGATATTTGAGAATACAAGAGTTTTTCTGTAATGGACAGATTGAAGAGATGATATAAGTGCTTCAATTTTGCAAGTAATGTGTAGAAGGGGAAAATTGCACAATGAGATAATAGTGGCTGTATTTGTGAAGAAATTATCATATGATAATGGAGACTGGGAAGCAAGGTCATGTAGCATACCTAGTCCCTCGAGTTTTTTCTGCATTCTTTGGTTTCCTCCTACCTCTCAAAACCATACTGAAACCATAGGTGGATTACCTATGCTAAATTGCCCCTAAGTGTGAATGTGCTAATGTGTCTTCATGGTGCCTTGCAATGGACTGGCGTCCCATGCAGGATGTATTCCAGCCTTATTCTAAGTATTCTTGGGATAGACTCTGGATTCAACTCGACCCTGACCAGGATGAAGCTCTTACTGAAGATGAATGAATTAAGACTCCCCACTTCTAGGCTCCCCACTAAAGTCAAACATGACAATACAGCTATTTTAGCATCATATCAAGACAGAAAGATCCTAATTGTCATTTCAGGTGTTGATCTGTTGCAGCAATGTGGCTCAAATATAATATTAATGTGTTGATTCTGCCTGATATTATTACTATTCCAGTTATTAACTTCAATGCTTACCAAAACCTGTTTGAGAATCAGAAGGATTTTGTGTGTCTGTATCAGTGAGAAATCATTTTTCAGGCTCCTTTGCAATTCTTTGTGAAATGAAAGTGTGTTTGGATGTGGCTTAGGACAGCTTGCTTACATGCTGCTTCAGATTTGCAGCACTGTTTGAGCTTGTTTGTTCAAACCTCACCCAGTTTAGTTTATTCCAAGCAGGAATAAGATAGCCAGAGCAACTTTCAGAACAGAAATCCAGGTCTAGGCAACTAATGAGAGAATCAAAGGCAACAGTGGCAAGGAAACATATCCTGAGAACATTAGGAAGTAACCTTGAAAGGAACCAAGACTGAATAAAGGGTAAGCGATTCTTCTCTCATCTGGGGAGAGGATCTTGGCCCAAAGAAAATAAAGATTTGTAAAAACAAGAACTGATGTCAAAACTATATCCAAAAACTGACTTAAAACCAATGTGGCGCGGTAAATTTGAAGAGATTTTTTAAAACGATCCCATTAAATATGAACCCTATACCCCTCCACCACCCCCAACCCCCAACCCTGCCAAAATGAACATGCATACATCAGGTCATTAATTCTGTGGTCTAAAGAGAAGTAATCAAACTCTCTTTCTGTAACTTCTGCCCTCTCTATGTATCATTAAAGATGAAGCTGAAGATGATGCCGGCTATCTGGATGTGCTAGTTTCTGAGGCCAAGCATCCTCCTGCACAACTGGGCCCAATGCCAGAGGGACTTAGCAGTCATCAGGTCTGTGTGTGTGTGTGTGTGTTTGAAGTAATTCAAAGAGAAGGAATAATTTTTAAAGTGCTTAAAGTTACTGTCTTCACAGTTCTATTATAGAACTATATATACAGTTCTATATAGGATGGGTGTTGACAAAAATCTTGTTTACTAATGCTAGAGAAAGTATGCTTTTTTCATCTTTGCAAATATGACAGTCATTTTACAACAAACCCTTTGTGTAATATGTAGCATAACTCTCAAAAATCACATCTTTCTTGAAGAAATATCAGTGGCTTGCATGTGCCCAAATAAACGACTAGTGTTAACCCAAATATATGCCTAAATCTATTGGCCTTGGATGGTTCTGTACGAGTCTATGCAGTTCTCAAGAAAATTTGCAAATTTGGTCTGGAATATATGAAAGTGAAATAAATGCTTGGCCTTAAGACTCTGTCTTTCATCAATCTCGGCTTGTCCTGATCTTGGACTTGATGAACCCTTTAAGCATAATGCTACCAATTGTACAAGTGGTGAATAGTAGGCAAAGGCCACACAGCTGAACCAGTACTTAAGAATCGGAATCAGAAATTTTTGTCTCAGTTTGTCCAATTTTTTGTTGTTGTATTATTTAAGTAAAATCTTAAGGAATTGCACTTGGCGGTTGCTCAGAGTTAAACAGGATTAGGTGCAGTAGAGATAGAAGAAGGGCATTTTCACAGGACTACATAACACCTTTTCATGGCAACTGACAATTTAGTTACATACTGTAAATAGTAAAACCCCTTACACTTTTAATTATTTTCTTTTTCTTCAGATTGTTCGGCGTCACATTCTGGGCTCCATTGTGCAAAGTGAAAGGAGTTACTTGGAGTCTCTTAAAAGAATCCTTCAAGTGAGTCACTTTTGAGCGGTTCTGGGTTGGATTTTAATCACAAAAATGATCCCAAATCAGAAATATCAATCTGAAATTTTCTGTTACTAGTATACTGTATATTATAATTTATTAGAAAGTACACTTAAAATATTTTGTCTGTTGTGTTGGACGTGGGTTTGTGCTGTTTACTGCTTTTGCATTACAAAAATGAACTTTGCTGTGTGATTTAAATAAATAAAATAGTCCCTAAAGGTTAGAGTGAATTCCCAGAGATGAAAAAAATACAAAAAAGTAAAGATTACAGAATTGCTAAAGTAATTTTTTTATTCTCAGATTTTAAGCAGTCACGCTAATAAGTAGGTATATCTTAACTAGGTAAAATGTATTATTATGTTTTATGGTGAAATAATATATTGGTTAGAATCTAATTGTTGGCAAATTGATGTGGTAAAAAAGGAATAAAACACTTCAGGACACACTGTTATAGGAAACCAATATCAACTTCATGGTGGTAACAGTAACTGTAATCAACCCATCACTGATTATTTTCCTATAACATCATGCTTTATTCCTTACTTATGGCATTTCTGAGCTTATTACAGCAATTTTTAATGATCATAATAAGTCAAGCTAATTAAGTCAAACTAATTGTTTATTTCAGTGCTGTTCCTTGCTTCTTCTGTCGCATAGATTTTAAAATTTCAGGTTTTCTCATTTACTCAATGAATATATAAACCTCCGACTGCACCTGGATTATAATGCCTGGAATATCTACAAATGATTTAGAAGTCCAAGCTTGAGATGAAGCCTGAGTTTTAATGTGTTTTATAATCAAATTCATACTGAGTTATGCATCCTTTTAAATGAAACCCAATATGCCGTCTCAGAGTCGAGTTACATGTATCTCAGCAGGTGCAGGCAAAAACATTTATTATCATTTCCCTTCCCTTCCCAGGCAGAGGCACCAGTCCAAATTGAATCACGGATCAATGACAAACGGGTCTTATATGAAATCTAGTCCATCTGGATTCACGCGAATTCCCCCTTTGTTGTGGAATGAAAGCTCTGTCTATAGTCTTTTGCTTTTCACATCATTGTGCTAATGTACTCAACAAGTGCATTTGGCAATAAAGCTACATAAACTAGACGGCTCAGTAATTGGTGAGGGTGTAACCCAAAAAAAGCTTGAAAAATTGAGTTCTGGAGTTGTAGCTGGAGGCCTTGTTAGAGAAGCAGAGTTATCCTCAGCCTTAATTTGTCCTTGTCGATAATTCATTAGAAGTGGAGAATGTGGGGGGAAAAAGAAAGTGGTCATGAAAAATCTATTGTTTCCACAGTCTGACTACACATTATCTTAGCTTATAAGGGCTAGACTTCACTGTTTATTCATGAATATGTTTTGTTTTGTGTGTGCGTGTGTGTGTCCTAAGTGCATCAAAGTGCCACCAAGGCTGTCACTAGTAAAGAGGCCAATATATTCTATTGATTTTGATTTGAGCGCTAATAATGCGGGATGTATTGAATACAGTATGACTAAACTCAGCTTTATTAACATTCTTATCAAAGAAAATATATAGAGCTAAAGAAATGTATAAAATGACCATAGAACATTGTGAGCCTTGGTGATCATCCTTAAATGAAATATGAAAAGAGTGATTTCATGTTTTATATTTAATTATAACTACTTACTGTATAAATGCACTTAAATCCCCCTTTATATTCAACTGCATCCCTACTTTCTTATCCTTACTTTACTTTCAAGGTAAAACGAGTGACAATCACTTCTTCAAGTGGCAGCTCACTGAAAAACAATTCCCATAATTCCACAGGAGTACCAGAAGCCGTTGTTGGAGGCTGAGCCTCGCATCCTGAGCCCGAGGAAGATCAGGCCCATTTTCTTCCGTGTGCGGGAGATCACTCAATGCCACTGCATGTTCCAGATTGCTTTGGCTTCCCGTGTGGCAGAGTGGGATGCTAGCGAGAAGATTGGCGACCTCTTTGTTGCCTCGGTGAGAGAGACACATTTTTTTTCTGCCAAAAATATCACTGTGGTTAAGTGCAGCTGGTGCCTTAACCCTTAAATTTAGCTTTAGATTTAAAATCCTAACCAAGACTTTTGAAACATATCTACTTGGATCATAATATTTTGACGATTAGCAAACAAAGCTGGAGAACTGAGCCTGGGTGGCATAAATGCTAACCTCCAAAAATGTTATAAAATGTGTGCTGTAACAATTAGTGGACAAAAGGGATAGTGTCAATGTGGATTTTTGTAATCGACACCTCATTTACCTGAATTCAATGCAATACAAAACTGAAGCCACTGATGTAAGCATTACTTCTGTTGTTTCTTTTCATATATACTGTATGTATATATGTTTTGAATTCTTCTCATAAAGAGTGACTGAGTTGCCCACAATATACCATTCATTCATCTTTAGTAACTGCTTTATCTTGGTCAGGGTGGATCTGGGTAACACTGGGTGCCATACTAGACACTAGTTCATCACAGGGCCTGATGCACACACGTCCATACACTTATTTACACCTAGGGGCAATTATGCATAGCCAGCCCACCTACTGGCATGTGTTTGGACAGTTGAAGGAACCCAGAGGAAACCCACAAGAACACAGGGAGAACATGCAGAACTCTGCCCAGATAGTAACCCGAGCTCTGGTTTGAACCCATGACCTTGGAGCTGTGATGCAGCAATGGTACCAACTGCACCACTGGGCTGCCTGCAATATTTCATAATGTACTCAATTCTCTCAAATATAAACACAAAAGGTTAGAAAAAGACTGATTTATTTCAATATTAACCTAACATTTAGGCCAGTATAGAAAGATAAAATTAATTAAAAGAAAAAGCTGGTGAAAAAGCAGTTTAATTGAATAAGATAATACTTCTGGTAATTGGTTGAATTTAACATCTAGGTCAGGGGTCATCAAGTACTATAGTGAGGTCTGACTGAAGTGACTGAAGATTGATGTGAGCACTTGAAAAAGTATTGTAGGGCCAATCAACATGTGAAAGAAAAAAAAACTGGCTGTAGTTCAGCAGCTCTAATTTTCTGAACATAAACCTTTGTGGCTTCTGTAGGAGATCCTCTGTTGCAGCCAATCACATGCATTTCTGTAAGTTATTTTGCTGAAGGCAGCTTATTGGACCCAAGAAACAGCTAGAGACACATATGTTCATAGATTGATGCCATGGCTTGTTTTAAAAAAGTCAACAATGATGGGACAGAGAAGTATGCCTTTATTCTCCCTGTGTCAAAAATTCAAAGCTAATGTATCTCATCTATTCAGAATCTACGGCACTAGTTAGAAGTGGCAACATGAAATGCTACTACAAAACAAACAGTACATAAACACTTTAAACCCTTTGCATTAAAACTAATTTGTCATCATGTTAGTCATCCAGACCTTTCTAAGCAAGGAATTTTACGTAATTGAATCTTTGCTAAATTTTTGTTTGTCAGGGTCGACAGCAATCAACAAGGTTCAACCTTTCTGCCAATCCTAATGCACATGTCTGGCACCACAGAGGAAATTGCACATTATATGTTTAATTTGGCTTGTTCAGATTAACTGCAAAGTAATGTGTGCATGAATTATTTATACAGTTTAAATAAAAAGATAGAGAGAAAGGAATGAACAGTTGAATCTTCAAATTTCAAGTTCCTTGTGTCATTAATTCTTTGATTTTGGAACAGAGATATAAAAAGTTGACTGAGTATTTGATCATTAACTTTATTTTTAGTCATAACACCAACTGTTATCTCTACTCACAGCGCTCTCGCTTTCATATGAAATATTCATCTTTCTTTTTTCTTAAGGAAAAAATGCTGGGGAATAGAGAGAAATGAAAGAAAAGCTTTAACTGAGAGTAAAGCATTAGCGAGTAGGTTATATCACTATATCACACTGACCCGCTTCAAATGATGAAGCAATTACAGCGAGCAAAGATGGTGTTCTTTATGACGGGGTGATGAGAGATGTGTTAGCACCGCAACACTACGGGAAGGCTAATGGCCTAATGAATGAGTGTACAGTTATGACCCTCCATGCAGAGAGCATCTTCAGAGCCTGCTCATTATTCACCAGTTAAAAGAGCCTACTTGGCCTCATTGATGTGCTTGGGATTTGCACAGAAGCCCCTAAGCATGAAGAGCTAATGGAGATTTTTTTTCTCTTCTCTTTTCTTCACCCATTTACAGTAGACGCTGTCTATTCCTATATATACCTGGTTGTTCCTTTTCTCCTACATGTACTGCCACTTGTCTGAACCACCAGTTGCATTCAGTCAAAACTGAATGAATGGATGATTTATTTTTTTTGCCATCACTCAATATGACCAGCTGTAATGGATTATGAAGGGTGTTTAGATTGCAGAGGTGGCAAGCAGTTCAGCTCTATAAGTACCTCAGGAAAATTGCCATTCATTTCCCTCTCGCTCAGCCCTGCAATCACGCAAGGCTCTGTGGAAAATGGCAAGTTTCCAGCAGTTTTCATTTGCCAAGTCAAATCTTTTTGGAACATTGCGGCCAAAATTAATCATCCTAACTTAGCCACTGTGAATTGTACACCCAGGTAGATTTAAATAAATAAAAGAGAGTTGATTATTATACATTTCTTCTGTACCCTTTTCACTCACCAATTTTCCCAATGGGGTCCTTCTCAGTTCTCCAAGTCCATGGTGCTGGATGTTTACAGCGATTATGTCAATAACTTCACCAATGCCATGGCCCTGATCAAGAAAGCCTGCTTATCCAAACCCACCTTCCTGGAGTTCCTGAAGGTGAGTATTATGTGCTATGTAGATGAATCCAGTATTGGAGAGCCATTTGTGTCCCACTGATAATATGCCTGATAATAACCGATAATATAATATGACACAAATCATTTTTTAAATGATCCATCCTGGACAATTTGTGTCCAATCAAATGCTTTCTAGAGCACATTTATCCCACCCCTGTAAACAAACTGGGCACACTTCAGTAGAAACAAGCTAACAGCAAATATGCGACATTCTTGTAATTGTGGTTGTGCAGCTTCCTGTATGTTATTCTCCTTCCAAACAGTTCTTTGTGTATTGAAAAGTAATTATCATTCATTCATTCATTCGATATTTTGGATAAATTAGAAATAAATCAATATGTCCTTAATGTCCCAATGAGCGTGGACACTATTTAACCACATTTTGTCTATTTGCTAATTCTATGCTAAAAACTCAACCCTGTTAACGTCAACCTTGTTACTCCTTTAACAGCAAAATGCAGCCTGTCAACAAAGAAAACCTTGTAGAAAATTTTATATTATTGCCTGAGATTGGTCATAACCTTTTATTTGAATGTTAAAATATGATAAATGAATGATTCAGGTCTCAGTTACTAATGTAATATTTAGTCTCAACTATAAAACATTTCATTTATGGATTATTTAATTGTTACTATTATTTAAAAATGATATATTTGAAACACAAATCTGCTACAACTTTGGCATTTCCATTGTGACCCTGAACAGATTTGTGTATTAAATCACAAAAGTACCACATAATCAAAAATTCTTACTGTATTTTATACCAGTTATCAATTAATTTCACATATTGTAATACACATGCACAGGTAGTTGGCTTTCAGTAACACATTTGGTCCAACATTTCTGGACACACAGTGGGATTAGTCCAAAATCCAAAAAAATCACTAAATCAACATTGACACAGTGATTTAATCACACAAGGCTTAAGCTGGTTTTCATTTATATAAACAAGGGCTGGTTTATGCTGTTGTGTGCAGTATGTTCAATATCTGAAATGGACCACAGATTTCCCAGGTACACTAAAGCACATGTTCCACACACTTGCAGCACCAAATAAAGAACCACTTGCTGCAGAACATCATACCTGATTAGCACCGGTGATAAAAACCAGAGCAGAGCAAACATCCCCATCTGCAACAGAATTAGGGACAGATTTAAAGGGGAACACAGATGGATATCACTATCATGTAAAAACAGCCAGAACTAAGCACCACAGACTACATCTCTACCAACAAGAGACCAAAGAAAAATCAACATTGGGTGTTAATTCTTCTCAAAACATACCAAAGGATGAATTGTAGCAACAAAAATCTGTAAAATTACAACCAGTCATATTAATAATCTGGTCCTGCTTTAAAAACACACTGGTAAAGATGTGTAGGGTTAATAAAATATAAAGTTTAATGTATATATATTTATGCACTGCCTAAAAGCCGAGCTCCTGATGAGTGTATGAGCAAAATATTTGCAAGGGCACAAAATCAACCTGAATAGAATAATGATATTATAGCATATGAACCATCGAATTGTGTAGTGTAGTGTACTTCACCTCAATAAATTGCTGCATTGTCTTGCGACAGTGATACCAGTAATGAGATACGCATCGCAGTTACGAGTACATATGTATTCCTTTCTTTGACAACAAACACAACTGACAACAAATGTCGCTTTTAATATTTTATCACATATTTCAATTATATTTATAATAGTTCAAAACAACGAATACTTTATTGACTTAAGAAACAAAAGGAAAACAATGTAAATTAATTCCACAGGGAATCCCCTTGAATGCTGATTTTTAGGTCGTAGTTGAACGGACATCAAATGAAACGCACAATTCGCTGTCATTTCTCGTCCTAATATTACTATTTAAAGCACTTCCAAGAAGAACTAAAGTTACGGTTACTGGCAATAAGTTATGAATAAAACGATTAGCTGCAGTAGTTTGTTATAGGATGAAGGGAAAGTATTTCGATAGCGTGTCAAAATTGGGCTTCTGTGGTTGTCCTGTTCTGACAGCCATTATGGTTCCATTAGCGAATCCTTACTCATATGTGAATATAGATATACAAAGATAAATTAAGATTAATATATACAACTCAACAATGTCTCCAGTCTGCAAAGTATAAGTGACAAATGTACAAAGTACAAATGTAGTCACATCTCCAACACAATGATTCAGAAGTCAAAAAGAAGTTGAAATGAAAGCACAAAATGAAGGCCGTAACATGGGTGCAAGGTTGCTTTACCAAACATTCACAAAAGCAAAAATTGGAAAAAGTAAACTTTAATGTTCCCTCATATCCTGCTGAACAGCCAAAAGCTCTCAGGTCCATGTGGAGATGACTCTGCTGTTTTTGTGAAATTTCAACCTCTCTTATTTCTCTCTATTTGTTTTGTCTGTAACTTGTGCAATCTTCATAAAACCCACAAAAAACAAAACAAAAAACCCCCACCAACTTTCCAAGCTGGATAGATATTAACAGGAGCAAGATGTGAAAGAGGATGCTGCCTTTCACACGAGTTAATTAACACATCTTGCATATTTTAATGTTTTTCTACCTAAACGTGTAAAATACAGGGTAGATTCAATGCAGATTGATTAATGTGTCACCAGTGTGATTTCCTAAGGCTGAAATTACCAACTAAAGGGCAGGTATTAAATTTGTGGAAGGCCCTTTTTCACTACTTGAACACAAAATAGAGCCATTGTTTTATTACAGTTTCTCAAAAAAAGTCTCTCGCAACCTCTCTGTAAACGTGTGTGTGTGTGTGTGTGTGTGTGTGTGTGTGTAGAAAAAGCAGTCATCTAGTGTTGACCGGATCACTCTATACGGTCTGATGGTGAAGCCCATTCAGCGTTTTCCTCAGTTCATCCTCCTGTTACAGGTCAGTGGATGTAAAATAAAATAATATATTTTCACTCATCATCATCATCATAATCATTGTTGTCATCATTGTCGTCGTCATCATCATCATCATACTACTTAGGACCTGTATAAGAGAACAGTTAAGATCTGATGACAGATTTTTCAAAAATTAAATATGATCTTAATTTAGGAATTAAATTTTCTCATCTCAAGTAAGAAAATCATAAAGTACGTAGGTGTTACTAAGCAACTGATGATACGTTACAGAAATGACAGAAATGCATTATGTAAGTGATAGCAAGATAAGTAGCAGTATAAAAATAGAAACAGGAGTGATTAAGTGACTTGTTGGAAAAAGTTTCCTTTTATTTAGCACATTTTCATAATCGACATCAGCATTGTCATAATACGCCAGCTAATACTATTCTACTCGTAACAGTTACTGATAGAATTTGATTTGTCTGTACTGAAGAAGGTTGAATTGATAAAGTATGAGTGATCTAGAA
>JAOTRR010000001.1:16357488-16367940 GCA_028570945.1 Gogo arcuatus
TAATAATAATAATAATAATAATAATAATAATTTATTTTTTAAAAATCTGTTAATGTTCTAGTGGCCATATAAATTTGTTAATGACTGAGATTTCCACTTTCATTTGATTCAGTGAATCTTTTTGTTCATAAACAAGACTAAAGTGTTTAAGGAGTCTCAGTTATGTTTAAAACTGGGGTAATTATGTAAACTGTAAATAAGTAAATTGTTATAATGCATCAATACATAATTTAAAAAATATAATATAAATTTAAAAAAGAATTCAAACTATTCAAAGACTGATGATCTTGATTGCTGTTCTTGTAAATGTTGGGCAGTATCTACAATTATGAGCTGCTTTTCCATTGCTTAAACTTTCTTTTATTTACAGAAGTCATCATGTTTAGCAAAAACTTTAATTGTAATCACAGTCAGGTTGTACTTCAGTTTGAGCAAATGAATCAGTGAATGAATCTTTTTCTTTTTGCTGAATGATCTCAGATGACTTGGGGGACACTCAAACGTCTCAAATGCTGATGAATGCCAGAGTTGTATACACACACACACACACTCCGCTACTTCTTCTTTCATTTTTAAAATTGATCTGCTGAATTGCACAGAGAAAATGATTCATTGTGTCTTTCACATTCAGGGGAAGAGAACACACCTGGCTGGATCTGTGCAGAAGATGACGGGAGGACAAAGACTCCACTCTGGTGTCCACTGCTTGCCTGTCGCATGCCTGTCTTCACCTCAAAAGCCCAGGAATGTAAGGTTAGCAACTGCCAATATCTTGAAAAGTCTTGTATATGTTCATACTTGGTTGCACTATGAGATTAGAAACCATGGTCCATTGTAAGCAAAACTTTGTTTTAAACTTTACTTTTGTTTTTAAATTGATTAGCAGAAAATTGTGCTTTTTGTTTTAAGAAAAATGTCCCTCGTTATTCCTCTGTGAATTCTGCCATTTCTAGCCTGAGGAAATTGAAACTGTGCACCAGCACCACCTTTAAAGGTGCAGCCAGACTGTAGGAATGTCTCACAAGAACATGGCAGACCTGTGAAACGATAAGTTGACACTGAAACCTTGCCAGAGAAACTTGCTGGAGAGAAAGTGGCAATCGATAGCGGCTATTAAGCCTGGTGAGCCTTTCATAGATCAAAGCCTGAACTTGAGTGAGAGACACATTAAAAGGGTTTTGTGGTCAGTCAGAAAGGTATAAAATCTATTTGTACTGTCTGTAAGATGATAGCTCGGACTACATTTTCAGCCCTAACATTGTTACGGGATTTGCCTCTGCATTGCGTTTTGAGGCGCCAAATTACCACTACCTCCATGAGAGGATGTTATAAAGTGATCATGCAATTACTTTAATGACTGTGGGACACCTGAGCATAAATCAATGCGCCTGCATTAAATTAAGGTTCTGTGCTTCAGTGAGGAAGTTGAGGCCTATCTGCAAGAAATCATACTCTGTCCAAGAAATCATTATTTTATACCATTATCCAAGTTCTTGATCTAGTTCTCTTCTATATACTGTTTGCGCGTACTTAACAGTGATTTTTCACATGATCAGGAAAAAAAAAACACTTTTTAGGTTCTAGATATTAACTAAGTAGTGTCTGTTACAAACTCTAAGGTTCTGGTTATTTATTAGTACCAAGATGTTTTAAATGAAGTCCTGTATATTGAATTGTCAAAAATATTCTAGGTAATAGGCAGGTAGTGTAAATGTAGTGTAAATGTGTAAAATGACATTTAACTTCACTAGATAATTTTGTGCCATAGAGCTGTTGAATTTCAGTGTTGATTAATATTTAACATTAATAAGGTTTAGTCAGTTAATGAAATATGATGCATTTGAGGATTTAACACAGTGTACTGAACTTTCATGGGAGGAACAGAATATCAGTTGTTTATTCAGAAGAGGATGGGGTGAGCCACCACCAATTTGCCACTGAAATCCACTCTAGTTGAGGACAGATGGTGGCATCTTAATGGTCAGATTGTTGGTTTATATTTGTGGCTTTGCTGAGAATAAGGTAAATGTGGATTAATATGAGCCAGGCTGCCAGGAGAGACATTTTCTCATGGACAGAAGGTGGGTTTAGAATGAGTTGTTGGAATTATTGTTCCACATTCAAATGACTAGAGGGAAAGGCTAAATCAGCTCTTCCTTTTCCCAATTTCCTTCAACTTCTTTGTTTTTTCATCTCCAGTCTCACCCTGCTAGTGGCTTGAATTATTCCATGCCAAAGCCTCCAAACATCTTTCTTCAATCTTGGCAGCTATCTGACCTGGCAAAGTGTTCCTTAGTGCAAGGAAGTGAAAACATTTGCGTCATGGGGATGGCAGATGTTAATGACCAAGATTAAAACAAATGTGGCCAGAGGGGATCAGCGCTTTTACAACTGTAATATGGTTGTAGCTTGAATATTATCTTGGGGTCATGTGAGGAAGATGAATACAGCACATAACAGTGGTAAACACAACAGGTAACTGTTTCTGAGGCTTCTTTATCCAAAACTCAACTGGTCCTCCAATCAGGATCTACATTTCTATACTTTTCAGCTGTTGCAAATGGAATAATTTCTAATGAAAATGTGGTATACCATTAAAGCTGGATGTAGTGTTCATTAAAGTGAAGAATTCTCATATTAGCAATTGCACTGGTTCATTTCATGTTCACCCTGAACTCATCTGTTCCATTCCGCCAGCTTTCATCTCAACATCGACAACTGACCATTAAGTTGTCTGGCATTGTCTTTATTGCCCAGACTTTAATACATAGACTCAGAGCTCATCCCTTAACATCTGAGAGAACACTTCAGCAGAATTGACTTCAGCAACATATTGCGTGCTTCACAGAACTATGAAAAAACTTCTTTATTCTGTTTAGCTCTTATTTGAGAGTACTTTGCTACCTGAGGGATTTCATCATGGTTGCTTTGAAGTGAATGATGACACAAAAAGGGGATTTTGGAAAAATCAGGCATTTTCTTCAGTGCAGGTCTTATGTGGAGAGATGTTAACTTTGAAGTAGCGGAGTTTGAGACTATCTGGTTTTCCAGACTATCCAGTTTTAACTCAAATCTGGGAAGACCCCACAGTAGATTGGTGACTTGTCCAGGGTGTGCCCCACCTCTTGCCCAGTGTCAGCTGGGATTGGATCCAGCTCACCCGTGATCCGCAATGGATAAGTGACATAGAAAATTGATGGATGGATGGATGGATGGATGGAACTGAAAAGACTGTAATGTAACATGGCTATAGATGGGGGACAAATTAAAGGAAAACCTGAAAACCCAATGAAATTTTGCTGCCATGGTTTGCCAACCACAATTCCAACACAATTACCAAAACACCAACTGAGGGAATATCTTTTGGAAGAACATTGTATATTGCTCCAGTACTGTTACACTTGCAAGGTCTATGTCAAGATGCCTGCATATGATTCCTATCGGACATAAAGACACACAGCAACATTTGTCTGTTGTCTTCTTCTTTTGGCTGCTCCTGTTAGGATCTGCATATTTGATTTGGCATAGGTTTTTACACCAGATGCCCTTCCTGATCCAACCCTCCCCAATCTATCTGGGCTTGGGACTGGCACTAAGTATGCACTGGCTTGTGCAACCCCAGTGGCTGGGTATTTTTATCTAATCTGCATGTCTTTGAACATGTGGGAAGAAACTGGAGCACCTGGAGGAAACCCACACAGACAGAGAAAACATGCAAACTCCATACAGAAAGGCCCCTGTTGGCCATGAGGTTCGACCCTGGAACCTTCTTGCTGTGAGGTGACAGTACTAACCCCTGCACCTTCGTGCTGCCCTGTTGTCTAGCAAGACATAAAAAGGTCATAACTAATACATATTATAGCTATATCTTATGAAATATGTTAGTGCCATGCATTTAATATCATTAGATAATGATAGCTAACTGAAGAAATCCAATGTTTTCCCCACCCTAGATAGCCACCCCAATAAAGTCATTGGGTCTAGCCTGGCCACCCCATAGTAAAAGGTATGGCTATGCCTATCAAAAATAGAGCTGAACTGTTACTTTATTTTCCCATATTTTAAAATTTTGTTTAATTTAGATATATTCTAAATGAGATATTAATCAGAAATTTGTTACGATGCCAGAACTTTGTCTTCAGCTGTCTTGGGTCACAATGGCGCTAATCAGCTGTCAGAACTGTTACGCATTACGCAAGACTCACGATCAAAGAATTCTTTGATGATATGCAATGTATGTTTATTTATTTATTTATGTGACCGCAATATCGGGATGAAAATCATACAATGTACATCCGGCTTAAGGCAGCTAACAAATCAGACAGAAGCCTCAGAAAAATGAAGTACATCATATCACTCACTTGTGATTTCTGATGTGTTATTAACTTACTGACTTATAGCCATCTGCATCCTGATGCATGATTAGTTTGCAGAGTCATGTCATTATATCTCCCCGGAAGGGCCTGCATTCTGGATTACTCAAGGGTGTACAATCTTTTTGGTCTTTGTTGATTACTCCTGTGTAAGTTGTTGAGCTTTGTGATTGAGTTATTTGACCATGGCCCTCTGATGCTCCTATTGTTCCATCACTCCTGCTGATGTTGTGAGTGGTGAGTGAGCTGTGCCATGCCTCCACCAACATCCCCCAAACTCCTTGACTGACTGCCGACTGCAGATGAGATAGCCAAGTGACACCTCCAGGGATAGCGAACATGCGGGCCGAGTCTATTTATAATGCCAGTTGGAAAGCGACTGATATACGATGCTGATGACTTGCTGCTGGGGGTGGGGTGGGGGGTGTTTAGAAACCCAGACATCTTGGTCTGATGCATGGCATGACCTGACATGAAATATAGATCAAACAACGTCTCAGAGAAAGGTGCCCTTCTCGTTTCATGCCGGCCCTCTATTGATTTAGGCTTTTCTTGTTTTCTGGTTGTTGGTTTTTTTTTTGAGTCATCATGATGAAACCTTCCTTCTATTCAGAGCACGTAGAGATTACTCCTTGCTTCCTTTCTTTTAAATCCTGATTTTGTTGTCTTCTCACCTCTGTGATGAGCAGATGCTGCAGAATGGATTAAAAACTCTTCCTTGCACATCTCTACTCATGTGTTGCGACTCTGCCTCTCTTCTTCTGCAGCACTATAGCCCTCTGGCAAACATAAACATGCGAACAGCAGGGGTGCTGAAAATGTGCTTGCGCATGTTTAAGAAGCATCAACAAGACCTGCAGTCATATATCTGCATGCTTTCATCAAGGGGGCTTTGGGTTATTAATTACTGATGCCACAGCCTCCCACCTGCCTGGTACGCCCTGCTTTTCCTCCCTGCCTTGTTATGGAGTTGTGTAATTAATGAAGAAGGCCATCAATTTTTTTTTTCTTTCCTGAAGAAGGCTCCTTCTATCTACCCCTAATCTGCCAGTTGTTTATTCATACCGTGCTGTTGTCACCGAGTGCCAAGGCTGAGTTGGACTGATTTTCCACCATGTCGCTAGGATCAGTAAAGGCCAAAGAAGCATGCCCTCAGCATGCACACTACGTCAGAGATGGGAAGAACTGTCAATCTGATTCTTTTCTTCACTGTTAGATCACAGCAGGCCTGTCGCCTAGACTGTCATGGCTCAGACCAGTGAAAGCACTATGGTCAGTGAAAGCTTGCCAGGATCTCATCACAGCCTAGGGAAAATGTACTGAATGCTTCTATTGCATTTCAGTCACTTTTGCATTAAACAGCCAATACCTGGCCCATGCTACAGGATATTCAGGCCAATTTTAGGGCTGATTTGTCCTTCCTGATGCTGGTGTCCCAAATTAAGACTGATGTTAACCAATCATGTTCAGCATGCTTCAGTCAGGATGCTTCTATGCGAAAACACTCAACATGTAAGAGCAAAATTAAGTCATTGCCAGTAAAGTAAACATGTAAAAAATAGATTGTTGTCTGAATGCAAGGTAAAATAATCTAACTATGGACTCTCCCATGTGAAAGAGATTCTTGACTTGCCCTGCGTGATCTGCAAATCACACATTTAAAAAAAAAAAAAAAAATCAAAAGTCATTTCTGCTCAGGGACTTCTGGAAGATCTCAGCTTGAGATTCTGATTCGTGAACATAACCTGAATGTGTATGGTGGAATAACACTCAACAAATCTCAAAAGCTCAGAAGAATAGCTAACTTTTCTCCATTGTGCAATACAGCACTACAACTTGGTGACAGTTTTTTTAAATTTTATTTTATTTTTTATTAGGGCTCTTGTCTGAGGATGGCAACCAGGATTTGCTACATTCGTTTGCGTGCATAGCCAGTAGCAGCAAAAACTCTTGATGCATCTGTGTGTTCTGGGAGAGAATGCCTCAGCAATGATACTGGGTGTTGCACTACCTTTTTTTTTTTTTTTTTTTTTTTTGCTGAGTACTCACCTGCAGTCATCAGAGCTAGACATACATGTAATGATCTCTCAGGTAAACGTTATTCCCAGCTATTTAAGGGTCATCACAAGTGGGAAAAGGGTTGAAGGGGCATTGAAGAGAGCAGAAGGACAAATACTGTTCTGTTTTTAACAGCTTGACAGAAAGGATGTGCTACCTAGAAAAAGGAATGCTCATCTAGTAATGGGATGATACATTCCTTTTTGTCCTACGCTTGAAGTATAGGCACATCCATCTCTCCATGCACTTTTAACCAATAGAGGGCAGTGTGACTCTGGTGTGTAGGTAATGGAGGTAGCACTGCACTAATGCCGAAGTGCGAGGTCATCAGCATAGGGGCTGATCTGTTGCTTTGACAGTTACATGCTAATTACTGGACCTCATCCCTGCTCCAACAGTGCTTTGAGCATGACATAAAGTGTCTTGCCTTCCATTCCCCCACTCACTATCACCTCATTCGTACTGAGAGAGCAGGCAGCCACTAATATAACCTTGAAGAGAACGGCATAGCACAAGCGAAATGTGCTAATTTAAACGTCAGCACTCCATTTGACTTACCCTTAATAGCATGAGGGTACTTTATGAGAACAGTGCTTCGCCGCACCCTGCTAACGCCTAGTCTTTTGTTTACCACACGCCTGTGAATTGCCTCGCTTCATCCCCTCCTCCTACTCCTCAATGCTAATTACACTGTCAGTCCTCTCCACCTGATTACACCACATGGACCACTGGATAATGTCAAAAAATTAAATGCCTCAGTGAAAATCAATTGTCTTGTGAAGTAGGGCACTCAGTTTGTGACTGGGCGAGGTAAATATGTCCTCTGGTGAAAACTACGGCAACTTGAAGCCTCCCATCTTCCACTAAAAACATTTCATTTGTGTTTCGCCCATCACCAAAGGCTGATAAGGTAGATGCTCTGGAACAAAACAGCAGAGGATTAGGTGATATAAGCCACATTCCATTCCTTATCAGGGCTTGATTAGAAGTGGTGCTTTGTAACTGAGATTACTGTGAGCTGAATATTAAATCGCTTTTCTTTGGACACTGCTAGGAAGGGCGAGCATCTTTGATTTGGGTTGGCTGCTTGGCGACACTTCCTGCTTCACCACAGGAGCCTGAGGACCTTTTATTCTCTTCTCTCAGTCATTGGATCAAGAAGATTAACCACACACCATTCTCCTAGCCTTCACATCTGTTGTTTTCTGCCAAACCCAGCCTCCACCATGGTATCGCCCAGTCAGGTTCTGGAGACCAGCACACATTCTCGCATTTTAACGTTTCCTGTTTTCATGCTTGGTATGAAATTAAAGAATGGTGTGCAACAGAGAGACTCCTGGCTCCCAGCCCCTCTTTATGCTCGTTATATATAACTCCAATGTGGCACTGTTGTACTGTATCAGAAAATTGGTGCCAGGAGGGATGATGAAACACGCCGAGTCTCTCATTGAATTAACTGGACGCATCATAATCGGATGCGCCAAACAGGACATGAGGAGAAAAAATATCAATCCACACATGAATATGAATGTGGCTTTGTGATATGCTGGCAATGTCAGACGCTGCTCAGAGCACTAATATGCTAAAGCACTTGCTGAATTTCTGCTGCCTACTAATGATATGATGTCTGTGATAAGCAAAGGAAACTTTTTTTTTCCTTTAGCCAAGGCCTGTTAAAGGATACGTCTACCTTGAAAAACATTAAATATGTTTATAGTGAAATATTTGTGATGTGTTTAGAGATTCTGGTGCTAATTTTTTGGTTGGTGCTGTATTTTTGTTATTTCCGTCAGAAGTTAGGGGACTAGGGGACACAGGGTTGTAAAAAAATAAAAAGATTTCTTTTTCTTATTCATCATTTTCATTATTTTGTAGTAATAAGACTTGTCATGTTACTGAGAAACGACAAGGCACAAAAGTCCTCTGTCCTGAAGACTTTCCTGTGGAGTAAAATGGTACTGTTACAAAGTTCTGACACTGGAGACTCCTTCCTTCAACAGTGCTTTTTAGACTCTTCAGAACAGTTCAACAAAGGGTTAATCTAGGACAGCTAACACTGGTGATTTTGGTTGTTCCACCAACTGGGGGTCATGAAATGATAACATGAGCTGCTTATTTCAACCTGGATCTGCTTCTCCATTTGAGTAAGATACAATATGACACCAAATAGCAGGCAGGTGCATGGTACTCTGTTTAATGGGTATGCTATGCAGCTTTCAGACTCCACGGTGGTGTTTATGAAGGAGGAACTGTGGCTGTCTGTATTAATTCAGTTGAAATAGATCCACAGTTTTTCTGATGCTTCCTGCCAAAACACTGTGTGCTAGTTTGTATTCCTCCCCTCTACACCCATGTATTGAATTCCTATAGGCTAAAGGAGTGCTAATCGCAGAGTGCATGCAGCAGAATGCTAAAACACACCCACATGCGGCTTTAATGTAAAGTTTCTCCCTGTCAGGTCTTGCTTCACATTTTAAATTACTTGAAGAGTAAGACATGAAGCAGCTCTAGTCTGGCCAAGTGTAAGATAAAAACAGTTTTTACTGTGGCCTGTAAGTGCAAAACACATTAGCAAACTAAAAACTCAGCAACGAATCAGAAAATTCCAGAAACATGACAGCTAGTTCAGAAACACAGCAACATTCATTCAAACCAGAAAGGTGAATATCACATGCTCGTTGCTGATTGGATTTGGCAGGTGACTATTACAAGGAAAAAAAAGTGTCTTATTAGCTTAGTGAAATTAAAGTGTAACTTCAGCCCCAGCTCTAAGACAAACTTCATCCACTGCATAATTTTGAAAAATGCTAAAAAGTAGCCAAGGAGCTGAGAGAGGGGTTGGGGAGGAGATGAGAGAGGGGTGTAAACTACTTTGAATAACGAGTCTCGAACAGCATATATTTGAAAATGAACGCAGTTTCACAGACTCCCACTCAAGGGCGGGGGCTGCGGGAAGTGGGGTACCCACCTCTGGTTAGAATGTGTTCTTAGGGCATTCTTTTTTTAATATTAAAAAAATTCATGACATAAAGAAATACCAAATGGTCAACTCTATGTCAGCATCGGCCTTGAAAGGTTCAGGATGATTTTAACCAATAGATGGCGTTTTGAGCAATTTTCAACCCATAAAATGCTGATTTTTATAAAAATGGTAATTTTGTCAATATTAACACAAGCATTGATGTGTTTCATCACAGTATAGTCATATCATTTTAGTTTACAGCTCAAAAACCACATTTAAGTCTGCAGTACCTCTTAAATTTATATGAAGTTGAATTCTTGATTTAGTGATGTGTTTTGAGTTTTGCTGTTTTTTTATTTGCTGTTCTGGTATTAGTTTTGATGTAGTTTTGTGTTTTTGGTTTCGTGTTGTGTTTTTAGTCTTGCTGTTATGTTTGTGGGTGTGTTGAATGTTTTTATTATTATTATTATTATTATTTGCTGTTGTGTTTTTGATTTGGATTTGTGTTTTTAGTTTTGTTGTGTTTTGGGGTTTGCTGTTGTGTTTTTTTTATTTGCAGTTGTGTCTGGTGTTGCTGTTATATTTTTGGGTTTGTGGTTGTGTTTTTGGCTTTGCTGTTGTGTTTCTGCTGTTGCTGTTGTGCTTTTCATTTTGCTGTTCTTGGTTTTGTTGTGTGTTTAGCTTTGCTGTTGTGTTTTTAGTTTTGGTGTTGTGTTTTATTGGATTTGCTTTTTGGTATTAGTTTTATTAAAGTGTTTTTTTGCACTTACGGCCCTCCGTAACTTTCTCTGTCCTCATAGCTGGGAATAGCTTTGCCTGAGTGCTGTACCTTGATTTCCTTTGAATCATGAGTCTCCGCTCTCCTTGCGTCCTTTAGTGTGTGGATAGCGATGAGGGAAAGTGTGGAGGTGGACGTCAGAACAAGGCAATTATCCGTTAATAACCGGCACAAAAGCTGTTAGTTTTTCCTGGTGTGTGGGAGATGCTTGTGATTTTTTTTCATGAAGATTTGAGTGTTCATACAAGTGACGCTTTTGCCTTTGTGACTCAGACATATAT
>JAOTRR010000001.1:16422895-16434895 GCA_028570945.1 Gogo arcuatus
AACTTTTCGGTATAAGGAACTATTTGGACGTCCCCCAAGGAGTTCATTATAGCGGGGTTGCGGTGTATTTAGCCACTTCTCCAACACCCAACCCTGTTCTGCTGTTGTAGGTTACATTTGCCTCAAGGTTCGACAGGTTTTGCATTCTTAGGTACTTCTCTGGTCACCACGGTTATAAAGAGTGGTTATTTAAGTTACCTTAGCCTTCCTGTCAGCTCAAACCAATGTGACCATTCTCCTTTAAACTGTCAGACACTAGGTGTTTTTTGTTTTTCGCACCATTTTGTGTAAACTCTAGAGACTGTTGTGTATGAAAATCCCAGGAGATCAACAGTTTCGGAAATACTCAAACCAGCCTATCTGGCACTAACAACCATGCCACGGTCAAACCCACTGAGATCACGTTTTTCCCCATTCTGATGTTGGTGGTGAACATTAAGTGAAGCTGTTGATCTGTATCTAGTATGAGATTTTATAAAATCCACATACCACATGATTGGCTGGTTGGATAATTGCATAAATGAACAGAGGTGCAGGTGTTCCTGTTAAAGAAGCCAGTGAGTGTACTTAACATCTGTCAACTATATTCAGTAGGAATGCACCAACATGTTGGTCACTGAAGATTTTTGGACAACTTTCAGTTTTTGGCCAAAAGAGAGAAAAAGCCTGAACTTTTTGAGTGGGGCAAAAAACCCAAAGAGAAAAATGTCCAGCTATTTCATGGTTTCTGTGAGGGACATTAGCAAAACAGTTTGTAAAAAATAGCACTACATCAGAAATGTATGTTTTACTGTTAACTGCATTTTTCCTTCTCCTTCCCAGGACTTCTCATTATTTCTCTCCTCCAGGATTTTCATTTCTGAATTTGTAGTTATTTTCAATTTTTTTTGTTTTCTGGTGGCTGGGATAAGGTGAACACTTTAATCGACCATGTCCTGCAGTACTTCAAATTTCCACAGACACGTCTCTGCAAATCAAGCCTGGATTTGGACACTAAGTCTTACCATGAATTTAAGGGTTCTGGTGCCTCCTGGGATGTCATGCCTAAATTGGTCTGATTAGTGCGTTTGCCTTAATGCACCAGGAGGCACCAATACCCAATAACATCCTAATCTACTCTATTAACAATCTCAGACAACCAAATACCTTGCACAACAAATCACAGAAGGATACTACACAGAACTAACAATAACACCACAGCAGGCGGGGGAAATAAACACATCTATGAAGCAGAACTCACATTATTACCAGAATAAAGTTCTGATCAAACACTGACTTGTGCAGATTTCTTTTTCTTTGTAATTACGGCACGGAGGTTGGGGGGGAGCATACAGCATACAGCCGGTGATTGTAGACTTTATCTTTTTCATAATGCTGCAATCATTTGTCTCAAATTTCCATATGTATTTAATTGTCTTAAATCTTATAGTGGTACTTGAAAGTTTGTAAACCCTTTAGAATTTTCTATATTTCTATATTTTATATTTCCGCATAAATATGACCTAAAACATCATCAGATTTTCACTCAAGTCCTAAAAGTCGATAAAGAGAACCCAATTAAACAAATGAGACAAAAATATTATATTTGATCATTTATTTATTGAAGAAAGTTCTAAAAAATTCTGATTCAATATTACATATCTGTAAGTTGCAAAAGTATGTGAACCTCTAGGATTAACAGTTAACCTCTTAAGGCCTAAGGTGCTGGGAGGTGTGGCTTGCCTAGACAGACATACCCAAAATTAATCAAAAATACAGCAGTTCCACAATTATCAGGTTAATATACATAATCTTGGTCTCTATGGATATGTAAGACCTCAGAAAATATACTTCCAGTGTCGGGAACATTGCGACTGTTACTATGCTTGAGTAAACTGTGATAAACCAAAGGAGAAATTTACATTTTTTTATCCTTGCCGAAAGTTTGTTCTAGATTAGACAGTGGACAGCACCATGATAGCAATGGTCCCATGCACAAAGATGCCATTTTTTTTTTCATTCAGCAACTCCTTGACTACAAGTGGACCAAAAAACATAGAAATACCACAAAGTACATAGATACTACAAAAACTTTAGTATAGAACTTACCAAAAACAGCATTTTTTGAACTTTTTACCGGAAGTCAATTATAGTAGCATTCGATCGGACCCGGTACTGGGTCCGTAGGGTTTAAGAAATTAATTTGAAGGTGAAATTAGAGTCGGGTGTTTTCAATTAATGGGGTAACAATCGGGTGTGAGCGGGTGCCCTGTTTTGTTTAAAGAACAGGGATCTATGAAAGTCTGATCTTCACAACACGTTTGTGGAAGTGTATCACTGCACACACAGAAATCACAAAGGAGATTCCTGAGGACCTCAGAAAAAGAGTTGTTGATGCTCATCAGGCTGGAAAAGGTTACCAAACCATGTCTAAAGAGTTTGGACTCCAAAAATCCACAGTTAGACAGATTGTGTACAAATGGAGGAAATTCAACACCATAGGCACTTTCGGACCAAACAGTTCTATGGACTTATTTAGAGGAACTACCCCCTGAGAAGCTCCCCCGAGAACTATGTACCTTAAAGGGCTTTTTTTTTGTTTTCATTCACGCCGCCAGTAGGAACGCTGAAGTGACCTAAGCTGGCCAGCGGTTGCTATAGCAATGTCACTAGTTTGTTGTTTTCATATGAATGTGAGTCTTGTCCACCAATGTTCTTGTTTGCTGTGAAAATAGCAATCTAGCAACATTAGGATTTAAACTGGTCCACTTTTATGTGCTGTGTTACGGTCGCATGTTTCTATATAAACGGATCATTCCCCTGCGCCTTAGAATAGGGGAGACCAGGAAATGTTACGTGCTGACAGTAAATTCTTTATTTTAAATTATAAAGAGTGAATTCATGGTGGAAAATAGTTAGTGATTGCTTAAAATGTTTACCTAACATGCTAGTGTGGATTATTTTATAGGTTAAGGGTTTTCTTATGTGATGGCTAAAAAAAATAAATAAAACAAAACAAACAAACAAAAAAAACACCATAGATAAGAATATTTAGTTTCATTGCAATTTTTTAAAATATATATTTCTCTCAGATGCATCAGAATCACATTCTATTTCCTCCATCACATATAGGCTCAATAAAACCTGGACTTCTCTTTGGGTCCATTTGTCCATGTTTTTTTTTTTTTTCTTTAAGAGCTGTTGGCTAACATTTTTACAGATATTATTAAAACTGGTGCTGCATAAATCAGCCTTCATTGACGCATGTGTTCGACCCATCATCTGGATCAATCACCATACACTTACGTCACTCATGGTTCCTCTTGTGCTGGGAGAGTACCTACCCTGGAGTAGGAGCTAAAACAGTCCCTCAAAACAGCATTCGAAGAACTATAATTGTTCTCAGTTCCTGCACTATGGACACACAAAAAAGGGAGAACTTCCTCCAACAGTTCTAAGAATTATGAAAAGGTTCCTCCGGTCCAAAAGCGCCTCATTGTTACCCTCCCTAGGAGGGGTCCTTCAACAAAGATCACTCCAAGAGTAAAGCGTGTACTGAACAGGTGGTTTATTTTCTCATGAGGGTGGTATTTACTCTCATGGGGGCAGTTTTTATCCCCATTCAGGTGTAAGTGGGTGATTTTTACTCTCATGTAGGTAGTTTTTACTCCCATGGTGGTGGAAGTGGGTGGTTTTTACTTTCAGGTGAGTGGGAGTGAGTGGTTTTTATTCTCATTTGGGCGTTTTTACTCCCATCTGGGTGAAAGTGGGTGGTTTTTACTCTCATATGGGCGGCCTTTACTGCCATCTCAGTGGGCAGGGGTGGTTTTTACTCTCATTTGGTTGGTTTTCATTCTCATGTGGGCAGTTTTTACTCCCATCTGGGTGGAAGAGGATGGTTTTTACTCTTGTATGGACAGTTTTTAACTCTTGTGTGGGTTGGAGATGGCGATTTTTACTCTCATGCTTGTGGGAGAGTAGAAAAATCACGCCTGTACTAACTGATATGCCGGCATAATGGATGTGATATGTCAAAATTTTTGCAGCTGGGGTTTCATTAAAAATTCACAGTTCCCAAACTGGATTTATGGGTTTGTTGGTAATTAGAATCTTTCCGACACAAGATGTTAGACTCGTGGGAAGATATTTATGATGAAAAAGAGGTTGTCTGGTTAGGTGTGGTGTGATTTGTGGTGTATTATTCACTGCTGTGGTTGTGGGAGGATTATACCCCAATTTCTCAGTGATTGACAGAGGCTGCTGAAGTGTGAAATGTTGCAGCTTCCACACGATGGATGGCCTGTTCAACTCCATTTGCATTTATCTAATTGACAGGACCATCACTTGTCCAAGCCTCTACATAGGACTCACTTCTAACAGGCTCTCACAGTTCCTAAATCTTTCATTTAATCACAATTTCAGTTTGCTTTGTAGAGGTTCTTCCTTGCAGCCATGTTAAACAGGCTACTTACCATCTCCTGCAATATTTATCTCTCAGTCCAGTCACTGTGGAGGCTTTCCAGAGGTTTTATTATTATTAAATGACAACTCCTGAAGTATGCGCGATCTTAAAGTTATTTTTATGACTCAAACTTTGATTTATCTGCATCTCAGCATCAGATTTTACCTTCGAAACAGCATTTAACGGAGAGGAAAAGCCAAACCCTGTTCTTTCCTGTTTCTGCTTACCTTTTGAAAGATAAACTCAGCACTTTCTTGCACTATTATTTCTCCAAGCTTCATCCCAGCTTATTTCATGATAATGTTTAAGCCTATGAAGGGCGACCTTCACTTCATATATCACTTGTTACGCACTCATACCATCCCCGCAGGAACTCCGCTGAGAAGATAAAACATCCTTTTATTCCATACCATGAATTCAGCCACTTTTTGCACTAGTATTCTGCCCATTACTCTAACTAAATGAGAAGTCAAGCATCCGAGAAAAAAGGCAGTTCAGCAGCAGCATATCATCCATGCGTCTTTGTGGAATGTAGGCTTCCCAGCATGCAATTCTGAAATAAATAACAAGCATCAAATCCAACAATGCTCCAACTAGGTTCTACAGCAACAGGAGAAATATAGTTCTCTCAATTCACTCTTTTTCACAAGGACCCACAATCAGTAGCTGTTGGTCTGTTGTGAAAATCAGCAATCACATCGGTCGGAGGCTCAATCTGACAAATGTGACACATTCCTATCTTACTATTTATTTTCCTCTCATGCAACATACACGCCTAAAGCTAAACCACTGCTGAGTGCATGTTAATGGCTAAGCCATCTTTTTTTTGGTCTACTGTTCTCTTTTCCTTCGCACACTCCGACACATGCATACTGATAGACGAAGGTCACATCCATGCAGCCAAGGTCAAAGTGGCATAATAGTGGAGTAGGAATAAGGAAAATTGACTTTGCTTTAGAACGTGAACACATTTTCTGGAAACTTGCATCCACTGGGTAAGGAACAACTCACTTCAGGGTGTGTTGCTATAGGAAAATAATCATATATATTTCCACAGACATTTGCCAATGTTAACAATTATGTATTTATTTAAAAACAACATCACAGGTTTTTTTTTAAATCCATTTACAGTTACATTAACATTGTGGAACATCCATGAACGACGTAGTTCCTGTTATCAATTATATTATAGCAGCTATAAACAGATGTTCCCTCAGCAACCTCTTACAGTTAAACAGCAAAAAAATAAATTACAGCTTTTCATGTTACTGAGAATTCACAAAGCTTAAACTCCTCTGTCCTGAAGATTTTTCCGCTTTAGAAAAACACATGTAAAACTTTAACTCTGACCGTTACAAAGCACTGACACTGGAGACTCCTCCCATAAATGATAAATAAATTTTTCCTTCCAGAAAACTTCAGCATATCAACGATTACACACATTGAAAATAATAAATAAATAAATAAATAAATAAGATTTCCTGTGAATGAGTTGTTACTATAGAAATGAGAAAAAAAATAAGTGGCACTCCAAATTAATTATTAATTAACAATTAAAGAAAAGTTCTTCAGAATCAGTATCTGTTTTATTGGCCATGTAAGGCCACACTTACAAGGAATTTGACTTGACGTTTGCTCCAAGATCAATACAAACAAGACAGCAAACCTTAAATAAAGGTCAATGTATAAGGAAGTATAAGTATGAAGAAATAATATTTCAAATTGTGAATGTTATAAATATATATACTCAATGTGTATGCAAACTAGTTTCAACCGAAGTGCATTAAATAGTGAGATATTCCTGAATGGTTGTGCAGTGTACAGTATGCAGCAAGATGAGCAATATAGACAGTACTAAGTACATAATATAATGAGCTATTAATTACAATTTCACAGTGTGTTTGATGCAAAGAGTTCTTAGTCCAAAGTGAGTGCATTAATTAGAGAGATTCCTGAATGATTGTGCAGTGTACAGTGTGTAGCTACATGAGTAATATACACAGCACTAAGTACATAATATAATGAGCAATGGATTATAATTTCACAGTGTAATAGAAGCAAAGAGTTCTGAGTCTGTCAGGAGGTTTAGGCATAAGTTATTCCTGTGCAGTCTGCCAGCTGCAGCATACTGTATATGTTACTGCAGGAGAGATCCATACTTTGTCGTTGAGCAGGGCCACGGCCCAGGGAAAGAAGCTATCTCTGTGCCGTGAAGTTGGTGTTTTAACAGTCTGATATCTCACCCCTGAAGGTAGTGGATGAAAGATGTGGTTGGCAGGATGTGTCGGGTCAGTGGCAATCTTGCCTGCTCTCTTTCTGTATCTGTTGTTTTAGATCTCCTGTAAAGGAGGCAGGTTGCAGCCAATGATCTTTTCTGCATGATCCAAACCAGACAGTCATGACAATGAGGACGCGAGGATAGACTCTATAATTGCCATGTAAAACTGCACCAGTAGTGATTGTGGCAGCTTGAATTTTCTCAGCTGTTGCAGGAAGAACATGAAAGAGTATTATTTTCATTTTCCCAACCGTCCCATCTTTTTCTGATTGGGGGTTGTATATAAAAGCAAATTCCACCACCTTTGATTGGAAAGGAGCGGGTCATGGTTGTTCCGATGAAATTGGAAGCATCTGAGACCAACAGGTTCGTTGGGTGTTGATGGTGATACCCAGGTTTTCGTAAAAGACAAAAACAGACGAGATGGAAAAGTCCTTTTTTGTTCTGATTAGTAGTCACAGCTTGTCTAGTTTGTTACACAAAGATCTCAGATAACAAGGATAATTCCTGGTTTTGGTGAATATACAGTAGTCCTCTGTTCCAACAGCACACCTGAACATCCATGCACTTTCCACATTTCCTTCATTTAATTACCTGAGACAGGGCTGTCCTGCCACTGAATAAAATCCCCAAAGAATCGAGAATTGAAGATGTTTCTTCAGGAACTTCTTGTAGAATGGTGTTCCACATGTTGAACAAATTGTCTCTTATATAGGAGATCCTGTTAGGATCAGAACTGACAATATTAACAAACAAAAACAAACAGAACACAGCAGAGCAACATGCCATGGATCTTGAATCCTTTTGGATATTTTTGTAATATTGTATTACAGTAAATCCATCCATCCATCATCAATACCGCTTATCCGTTAGGGTCACGGGGAAAGCTGGAGAGGTGGGGTACACCCTGGGCAGGTTGCCAATTTATTGCCAGGCTAACACAGAAACAAACAACCATCACACTCACACCTTTGGGCAATTTGGAGTAGCCAGTTGACCTAATCTTCATGTCTTTGGACTGTGGGAGGAAACCGGATCACCTGGAGGAAACCCACACAGGCACGAGGAGAATGTGCAAACTCCACACAGAAAGGCCCCGATCGAACCCAGAACCTTCTTGCTGTGAGGTGACAGTGCTAACCACTGCACCACCATGCCACCTGTATTGTAATAAATAAAATACTAAAATATAGTTTTTTAATGTATATATTATAAGCTAGTGTTTTGCATGGAAAATGCATTATTATTGAAAAAAAAGCTTTATTACTTCTGGAGGTGACTGTATTTGGTCTCTTTTAAAACCACAGAAATTGCACCATAAACAGCAACCCTTATTTCATCAGACATATGTAAAGACTGCTCATAAATGCTCATAAAGCTTTACAAGGTTCAAGTAAAATATTGTAGTAAAATATTCCATGGTGTCCAAAACGAGATAAACCATTGAGAGGTCTGGATCTAAAGTGCCACACTGAGCGTTGTCATCAGTGAAGCCACTGCCTTATCCCAGAGAACTCACTAATCAAACAGCCCTCCATGTTCAATATGCCCTCGCCTGCTTAACAGCGTTGACCTTTTTTTTTTTTTAAACAGTCTCTCATGACTTTGATTTCATTGTATGAACCAAGGCAAATGATTGAGCAAACCCTATTCAGTTCAGGAAGCGTGTGTCCTATTCTAGGAATTTCTCCTTGACTGAATCCTTCAAAACAGGCCGAAAATTTTCTTAGGCCATTTCATCACCAACATTATGCAATTTAAGTCAGCTTTTGGATTAAACAGCAGATCTTTGAGTCAGCAGTCTGTTTCATCTTCTTCTAACTAAGTGAGAGGAGAAATCCATTAACCATTGATCCTACCCTCCTGGGCATGCAGGTCAAACTCCTGGCCAATAGGCTTGTGAGCAACAGGGACAACAAACTAACAGCACAGTGTGATCACGTCAGAAGCTGGCTGAGTGCTGGGAGGGCCAAAGTCTCCTTGAACCATAATATTCAGAAAGCATTCTGCTAACCTGTGATGGTACCTTTAGGCTAACTTCCTGTTCATGTAGCATATTCCATATCATACACTATATGGCCAAACGTTTGTGGACACCTGATCATTACACCCATATACGGATCTTCGCCAAACTATTGCCACAAAGTTGGAAGCTCACAATTGTATAGAATGTCTTTCTTTTTGTATGCTGCAGCATTACAATTTCCCTTCAGTGGAACTAAGAGGCTCAAATCTGTTCTAGCATGATAGTGCACCTGTGCACAAAGCGTGCTGCATGAAGACATGGTTTGCCAAGGTTAGAGTGGAAGAACTCAAATGTCCTGCACAGAGCCCTGAGCTCAACCCCACTGAAAACCTTTGAGATGAATTGGAACGAAGGATTCACCAATGTGACCACTTCGTGACAATAAGGTATAGCTGTTTTAAGAAGTTTTCCAAAACATGGAAGTTTTCAGGAATAGAGACGTTTGAATTTTTTTTCCCCATTAACAGGACTTTAATTGCATTATTTACTTGCATTATTTTGCCTTATTAACTTCAAGAAAGATGAAAAGGAAACACTGGTGAAGGAATGATTGTTTAGATAGCTTTTATAATGTAAGTACTAGGAGGAACTAACTTATTTTGTCAATGTTCCACATTAAATGTAACTGTAAATGGATAAAATATACATTCTTTAAATAATAAAAGTAATTAGCATTGAGAAATGCATTGCTGTGGTATAAGAGGAAAAGAATCCAATTTGGGGGTTTATTCCTTACTTAATACAATAGATGGATTTTCAGATTCAGTGTAGCTGTAAATGCAAATACATAAGTCATAACACACCAACCCAAATGGCAGTCCCGAGGTAAAGCAATAACTGAAAACACGAGTGCACTGTTGGAAATAAAATGCAAATGTAGACAGAGGAAGTGAGTTTATTTTTTGTTCCTCTCAATCTTATTTACAGCCTTTTTGAAAGGTCCTTAATAATTGATTTCTATCATGCAGCAGGATGTTCATTGCCTCCCCTCGCTTTATACTTTTGTTGCAAAGTTTAACAAATGTGTGCGCCAACCTTGTTTTTGACCTTTTATTCAGTTATCAAACAGCTTCCCCTTCAAATAATTGGCTTGACTCAAATCTCTGACCTGCAGGGATCAAGGGAAAAATACACAAAATGACAGAAAAATCTCATTTCAAAAATAATATCTTACACTACATTAAAAAAAAAGTTCCCAAAACACAACTCTTTCATTTCCCTAATCATGTGGTCTTTTTAAACAAACACTGATAAGGCTAACTGACATTTTAGAGATATTTACCAAGAGGACTATGAATTGGAAAGGCGTTCTCTAACCTGATTTACAAGTGATGAGCCGTGCTTGTTAAGATGTTCAAGTCCCATTTGTAATACAATAAAGGGAATAAGAGCTTGCTCGCCAAACAATCTCAGGCTTAATTACATGTAATTAGACACATTGTTGGAGAACTGATACATAGGGCCAACCCCTGGATAAAGAGAATGATAATTATAGAAAAGGCACTTCAGTGTGCCAATATTAACAGCCCACAGATTATACATAATACCGCTCCTAGCATACCTATTCCTGTATTTACAAAGGTTTCATTTTGTAGGGAGGTTTGTGTGATGAAAGATGCAGTCAGTGTGTGGGAAAGAAGTCACAATGCATGATGTAAAGAAAGCCCTCTGGCTGACTGTATGGTGGATCAGTTTCACAATGAACATGATGTAACATCAAATCCCAAGCCCCATTGACCAAAAGATGTAATAACCTACAAATTAAATGCAATTTTGCCTTTTAAATAAAAGAAAGTGTGGCACTGTACAAGCTGTTAAGGAACAGAATATATTTGGAACATAATTTTACATGAGCTACTGTGGCTATTCCAGTTAGCTAGACAGGGCTTGAGGGAGAGATTTTTTCAAGCTGTAGGATTCCAAAGCTTTGAGTTGGGCTTCCCTAACAGCAGGGGCAGAAGCCAGACTGCTAACTCACCCTTGGGCCACTCACATGCAGTCACCTCTCTGCATCCAGACTGTCCACTTACTCCAAGCCACCATATCCAACCAATGCGTATTCAAAAACCTTCACAAAGGCTTAAGGCTCATCCTGTGGTGACATCTTTGTGTGTGTAATTAAAGCTGCAGCGGGAGTGTCGGAGGGCTGCAGCAACCTCCAGAGCACCTGCTGGTCCTCAGCCTACTCTTTTGCCAGTACCTCAGAATGATATTCCACTCACAGGTTGTGCCTGTTGGAACCTGGCAAGGGACTTGATCTCTCAGTGAAGGGGGAGGACTTTGGGTGGAGAATGAGGAAGCAGGAGGCAGGTGTTTGGATGGGTAGCAGCTAGGCTGCGTGTTGCGCTTCTCTTGACAACTTGGGCAGTATCCAGACTGTCCACTGTCTTTTTTATGATCCACCACACCTACTTAGATCAAAAGTTGCAGGCTATTTGTTGGTACCTCAAATAGTGAAGGCTACAGCAGTGGGCAGAGCTTTCGCTTACAAAGACCCACAGTTGTGGAACAGCCGTCCAATGAGTGTTCGGTACTCAAAGATAGTCTCAGGGTTTAGGTCTAGGCTGAAAGCATAAATGTTTAGTCAAGCCTTTTGTTAATAGTTTTTTCTTAGGTAAATGAGCAGGTCTAGAGGGTCCACAGGCATGGAGTGTTTTGGTGAACTGGGATGTTTGGATGCTGCCACCCCCGAACTTGCACGTATGAACTCATACCTCTTTTCTACCAACAGAGAACGGGTTCTTGAACCGTTTCCATTCAGGGATCTTAGAATCTTGGTGTCAGCTAGCAAACCAGCCCACGTGTCCACAAGTTTTGAGTGGAACTGTTGTAATCAAGGAGGTGTCATGAATGGAGGGTGTTCCACAATGGAAATAAACAGTATTAGCAAGATGGCGGAGCACATTGATTATCTGAAAGCTTTTGTTATGTTATTGCAGATATTTTTTTCATCCACAAAACAAACATTGACCAACTAATAATGATAAAAAAGACACAGAAGATCATTATGTGCAAGACGAATGGTATGTGAAAACTTTTTTTTTGCAGATATATAGCCTACACGAGTGTAAAGGAAACTCCATGTTGAGTTAGCAAATACATTTTTAATTTCTCTCTCACACTCACACACACACACACACACACACACACACACACGTGTGTATGTATGTGTGTGTATGTATATGTATATGTATATATATATATATATATATATATATATACTAGTGCATCTCAAACAATTAGAATATCGTGAAA
>JAOTRR010000001.1:16434995-16449850 GCA_028570945.1 Gogo arcuatus
GTGTGTGTGTGTGTGTGTGTGTGTGTGTGTGTGTGTGTGTGTGTGTGTCAGGTTGTGTAAAAATGTTGCCTGGACATTTTGTGATTTATTTCATCCACATAACATCACATACTAATTCCAATTTTGTAATACATTGAGTGATTTTGACACTAATCCCTATTCTATTACACATTAAACTAAGAAAAATGGAACTAATCAATATGTACAAAGTTCATATTTAATGATTGTTTGCCTAATTTTTATGGATAAAAATAAATAATAAATTTGTAATAATAATAATGATAATAATAATAATAATAATAATAATAATAATAATAAACTTTCACAAAATTTTATTTCTATTACACAAGTTATATTTGGGAATAAAATAAATCAGAGGGATAAAATGCGTGAGGCCATTCTGTTATATGAAAATTATTAATGGCATGATGGTGTGATTCAGATCAAAGTGAAGCAGAGTTACTGTTACCATCCCGAAGCTGATTACTTTCCAACGACAGCATGTCCAAAAGTATTTTATTCCACTTAAATGACAGCAATTGACCAATGATTACTTTGTTCTGAAAGTATGAAATGAAAGTACTACACCTCATACTTTTATCCATTTATAGTTACATTTAATATTGTGGAACATCCACAAAACAAGTTCCTATTATTACTTACGTATGTTATAGTGGATATAAACAGTCATTCCCTCATCAGCCACTCATTTTTCACTCCCTTGAGGGAAAAAAAAACACAGCTTTTCATGTTATAGGAAACCTCAATGTCCATGACTTTCCTGTGGTGAAAACTTACCTGACTGTTACAAAGCATTGACACTGGAGACTCCTCCCATAACTGTTATAAACATCTCCTTACAGAAAATGATACCAGATCAATGATGATACACTTTTCGTTCTTAAGTAACAACACATCAATTTATTAGTTTTGCATATTAATAATATAAACCTGTGATTTGCAGCTGCACTGCTATCAGAGATGCTGTTATAGAAAACTAAACAACGTCTGACCAATCAGAATCAAGAATTCAGTCATGTGTTATACAAGTAGTTCAAAATGCAGTAACTGGTCTTTGGAAACATGATGTAAGAAGGTACGCTCTTAGACGAAAGTGTTCTATAAAGGGATCTTTGGAAAGTTGAGCTTTCTAAAATGGTGGTTCTTGGAAGCTTGACTGATAATGACTTGACTATAGGGTTCTACACAGAACCTTAAGGGATAAGGGACACCTGATTGACCTTTTATTCTCAGATAATCAAAAAGTATAAAATTTAAAAGAGGTAGCTGTGGATCAGTGAGATTTTGAACAGAACATGAGGGTTGAAGGGATAAAGGTTCCTCCAGGTTCCTCTTGGTTCCCCAGGTCACTGATGTGTTCCATCGAAGCAGAATGTATCAGCTAATGACATTAAACAGGAGCTGTGAGGAGGGATAATTGCAACCACTTTGGTGTCAGAAAAGGTTAATTACTGAGTAAGTCACTTCTGCTTTTCTTTTCTTTTTTTTCGTTTTTACTGCAGTGCTAAAAAGTGGGCTGATTGCAAGCAGCATGGTGTTTACTCCTGTTCACATTTATTAATTAAAAGACTGAGCAGATGCAGATCCATGCTAACGCCATGGCCCTGGTCAGTAAATGGGTTTCGCTCCTCCTCAAAGTGAGTCGGTTGAGCTGCCAGGGTGAATACAGATTAGGTGTGCTGTGGTTTATTTCTGGCATTCATCAGTGCTGTTACTTTCACTAAAGCGACATGGTATTGGCAATTAAATCTGGTTTTTAACACGTTTCTAGGCTTTTGGCCTTTAAATGTGTAACTCCACAAGCTGCTGTTGTTGTTAATGATGTTGCTGTTGGTTTATATGTTATATGTTGGTTCTCCAGGATATTCTATGTATAGAATATATAACAATGCTAACAGAAAAAATAGAATTAGTGCAACTCAAAGATTTGTTTGCTTGTTTGTTTGTTCTTTTTTCAGTAATTCCCTTAATAATTATTACCACGTTTCTTTGAGAGCCAGTAAGACATACGTTGCTAGTTACATTGTAAAACTAGATCTGTTCATTTTTTTTCAAAATATGTTTTTAAAAGTTTTTATATAACTCAGAATAAGGATTTATTATAACACATGGTTGTTATACAATGGTTGAAATCAACCGAAGCTGGAAGATAAGCTCAATATCATTGAGTTTGTCATATTTCTTTGGAACTAAAGTTGTCTTTAAAGCGAAGAATAAAATACAAACAAACAAATGAATACTACAATTTTACCAATGACAAAATAATGCAACAAATAATGTTCAGCTATGTTGCAAATAAATAAATATGAGTAAAATAATACAATGTAAATGCACTTTAAAAATTCCTTTTTTTCCCCCAAGCCGTTTGTCGTCTTCGGACTGTGTGGTGCCGGACTACACTTCCGGACTGCGTTTCCCAGAATGCACCATTCCCCATGAATAAAAGCCTTAGTTTTGTATGTTACATTGTCTCGCTTTACACACGACCGCATCACAATCTTTGTTTCTCATGTTTGATAAATACTTTGCATTTTTATCCGCCTCCAGCATCCTTCCGTGTCACTGGTGGTGAATCCAGTTCTCCTGATTTTAATGTTTTCTTTCTTTTCCAAATCTAAAATTTGTGAAGATCCACCTACATTAAAGTTGCTTACTTGCTTACTAAGGACATGACTGACATGAGGACTGAATGGCGACAGTAACTTTCTAATACTCAACCATTTAATGATTAGTTCATGTTTTTAAATGAGACGCATCAATTTAAAGTGTTTATGTTTCATGGTGAGGCTTCACATTACCACTTTTGACTAGCGGCACGGACTCTGAACAGACATCTGTTGAACTTTTTAACATATTACCATATTACCTCTCTGTTAAATCATCTTTAAGCATTCCTATTTCATCATTCAATTTGTTTAAAAGGTACGTCATCCCATCACTAATTAAACTAGTCTCTGAAAATTCTTTATTGATTTTTAGCTTCCTTGCAGATGCAGATAATGAAGCATGATATTTTATTTTTCATGTCTTTATCAGCTCTGGTATGTTTTTTAAATGCTGAAATACTTTGCCGGGTCATCATGCGGACCATGGTTAACTAGTTGAAGACCCCTGTTCTAACGGTTAATTTGAAGGAAAAAAAAATCTTTATGAACTTTTCTCATTCCCATTTGCCAGGGATTGATTTTATGTCCAAATAATTAGGAGTATTAGACAAAACATCATGAACTCCATAATGAAGTAGCCCATTAAATCCAAGATTAAGGCCTTATGGGAGCTACCTAAGAAAACAATTAAACAATACATTATGGGATTTGGAATTAAATATGGATGCAATGTTCTTGAACAGTTCCTCATGGGCCTGCTGTTTGGACTGGGTTCGAGCTCCTGAGTCTTATCACATTTGTAATTAATCAGTGCATCTTTAAGGGCACCTTCGATCAGAGAGCACAAACGATGCACAACAGCACTAATTGGAATTATAAAATGTGCTGTTCAGCTCGGAAAGGTCGCTGTAAAGCATTCTTGCTTCCGTAAGGCATTCGTAGCACACACACACCAATATACACACACATACAGATAATGAAACATTCCCCAATGAGAGTATTAACACAGGTTCTGTCATTATTAGATTAATGCATAACAGCAGTGTGGCCTGAGACAAAAGGAGAAGCAGGGAAGCAAGTGAAGACTCCATTAATAATCACAGTCACCTTTTTGCCACTTAATTGATTTGTGGAAGCGACTATTGAATGAGCAGCCTGTAATTGTGTCACTCTTTAGATCTCTTAAATGTTGAATAGCTTGCTTGTTTCAGGACATACAACTAGCTATAAGAAGAAAAGAAAAGAAAAGAAAAACGGTGAGGCTGCTTATTTATTTTATGGCTTTAATGAACAACAGGATCTCATCAAGACAAGCTTCAAGGTAATGTACTGCATTATAATATGTAATAACATTGGACTTAAGGGTGGTGTTCATAACCCATTCAGGACAACTGACATAAACCTAAGAACTTCTTTTTAAAGGTGCCAGCTGACTTGTCATTTTTAAAGTCAAGCTAATATAACATCCAAGTCAAGTGACGAAGTTGTTATGGCTGATATTAGAACGTCATGACAAAGTTATCATAGAAATCATAAACTGAAATAAGAAACCCAGTTTACATTAGAAAAAATAAACATAAGTCCATCATTATGGTGCCATGACACTGTCATTAATAATCATACAAATCGTATAAGCAGAAACAAGAAATGTACAGTGCCATGGGATTCTCATAAGTATTTATTAAAAAACAAACAAACAAACAAAAAAGAAACTATAACCAGAAATAAGAAAAGACTTTTACTTAAGAGACCGAGTAAATATATATTAGTCTCTCATTACACTACCATTAGAATGTCATAAGTAATCATACAAAGCTTATAAGCAGAACGAAATGCACTTGAGTTCCAGAGAAAATACACATTATCATTATGGTGCCATAACACTGTCATCAGTAAGCATACAAATCTTATAAGCACAAATAAGAAACACGCTTAAGGATCAGATAAGATCTACATTGCTCTGTCATTACAGTGCCTTTACATGGTTATAAGTAATCATAAACATCTTATAACCAGAAATAAGAACCATGTTTAAGAGCCAGTGATGGCATACAGTGCTCTGTAATTATGGTGCCATAACACTGTCATAAGTAATTGTACAAATTTTATAATGAGAAATACGAATGACGCCATGACATTATGACATTGACATAAGCAATCATAAAAAAACATATAAGCAGAGATGAGAAACATACTTAAATGTCAGAGAAGATACACATTGCTGTGTCATGACAGAGCCATAACATTGTCATAAGTACTGTCATTGTGATGTAATGTCTGTGGCTATTGTGATGTATCATAAAAATGTCATAAGCAGAAACAAGAAATGCACGATGCCATGACACTGTCGTAAGTCATTGTAAAACTCTTATTATAAGCAGAAAGAAATGTGCTTTAGGTCCAGAAAAAAGCATACCTTACACTCTGATTAGGTTAAGACCTGGTCATAAGTGGTCATAAACTTTGAATTAAGAAACAAAAGTTTCTGAATGGATTAAGCTGAATTAAGAAAGAATTAAAGAATTAAAGTTGAATTAAGAAACATTTTTAAGATCCAGAGAAAGTTTGCATATCTCTGTTATTACAGGATAATGATTATCACTGTTATAACCTGTCAATTGTACTGTTATAAACACTATGCCTGTGTTATACAGAAGATTTTTTGTCAAGTACCGAGTTCTATTAGTCAATAGTCGAGCACTATTGTACAGTGTTGACTTGTTTTGCATTAGATCACAATCATATGTCAGACTGAAACTGACCTAGCAGGTTAAAAATAATACTTATGACCGTCTCATAGCACTGCACTAATGATAGGGCCATGTCTATTTTCAAAGTCCGCCTACAAAACGTTATAACAACCTTATGTCACTTGACTGTCAGCTTGACATTAAAAATGACAAAGCAGTCTGTCAGCTTGCACCTCAAAGATTGTTACATACATGAAAACAAGACCTCTATGTAGGAGTATGGAGGTTATTATGAAGGGCTTATATAGGTCTAATGCAGGCCTAAGAACACCACCCTTAAGTAAAGTGTTATTGAATATTATAATTCAGCTAATTTTCTTGAATGTATCCCAGTCCCAACAAGTGTCACCTTTACTTAAAAAAAATGATGAAAGGAATGTTTATGGAAAGTAATGATTATTTGAATAAGCCTTTATCACGAGCATGTCATTTTATTTCAGGATAAACTGTCCTGATTAGTTTATGTAGGTGTCATGTAGCCTTATGAATACTACACTTAAATAAAAGGTTATATCGTCATTGCATATCAAACAGAATGTGATGTCCTTGATAATTAAGTTTAAAATTCCCGAACAGACTTCAGATCCTAGGAGAAAAAAAGGGAAAAAGCTTTGCGTGTAAAGTATGGCTTCATCATGGATAGCGTGACTGGGGAAAAGGAGCATTCTGGGGAGTTGGAAAAAAAAAAACATATATAAAAAATTGCTTTATTATTTTATGATTTTAAACCTGTTCCTTGAGTAATAGGGGAAATGTCCTCACTATCCTGCACACACAGACACGAATCAATCATAAAAGGTTAATTATACAGCAGTTTAGCTTCCAACCATATCAAACTTATTTCCTGACCCAAATTGTTACTTCGATAGCATGTTTAACTCTCACAATTTTCACTCTTTGACATTTAATTAGCTGCATAATTAAGCTAGCTGATGAGACTGACTCTGGCGAGCAGTCAGTAGCACTCTGATGTTCTTGACTTTGCAGTTTTATTCCCCATGCCTGCATCAGAGAGAGAGAGAGAGAGAGAGAGAGATAGAGAGAGAGAGATTGTTTTCTTCCCTGTATCTGGATCTAGGCTTAGCTTCTGAAATGGGGAACAGCAGGGTATTGTCAGAATGTGCTACTTTTACAGCTGTGTTTTGCAATTTTTGGACACTGTTGCATGTGCTAACCCCGTAGATGCCACTGCATTATTCATGTGGCACACAAACCCCTGCAACAGCAACAAGCTCACTCTGCGATGGATATGACAGAGCTGTCAGACGTCCTACTCTTGTTAGAACTCCGCTGTTAGATATCGGGGGTAAGAGGACCATTTCCTTATTACGGAGCCGAGCTCTATTTACAGGGCTCTGTCTGTGGAAAAAAAAAGTATAAATGTAAAAATAAATAAATGAATGGCTTTGCTTGTGGCCTGCAGCATATCATAGGTGAGATTTGAGACCTGGTGTCTTTGTGATTTTAGGTAATAAAAGATGGTTGAGCAAAATGTAATGTGTAATAAGAGTGGAAATAAATAGCAGATCTCCAGTTCAGTTTTAAAAGGCACCCTTTGCTATGGAACAGGATTCGTGAAAAGGACTTTGTGTCCAGGTTTCCTCTTGAATGTTGTTTTTTTTCCCCATCTGAATATAACAAAGGAACAGACGGTCCCCTGTCAACTTATATTCACAAGAGTCCACAATTGCAGTGCCTTTAGCCCTTGAAAATTATTTTTTGTAAATATGCATTTTGCAAGGTTGCTTTGCTGAATGGCAGCATTTTGCCCTTAAATAAGGAATATGGTTGAAAATAACAAGATTCAAGGTTTATTTTTTGAGCATAGAATTTGCAAATACACAAAATGTTTTCCATGGTAATGTACAATAGCATGTTAGGGCATTGTAGATACAAAAAAAAAAAAACCTCATATCTGTGATAAAACTTTGATATTCTCTGAGATTGTAAAGTAATAAATTTGCGCAAAGAAAACAAGTTCACTGAGATTAAAATCTATAAATCTTGAATTTAAAAACAGAGAATTTTTTTTTTGTCAAGGAAATACGTCACTAGTCATCACACCACATATGCTGCCAATAAACAGAGACCCTTAAGTGCAACAATATGGAACATGGGTGCATCAGATAAGTTTATCTATGTTAATATAATGAAGTCAGTATGTTATGATTCATTTAATGAGCAACGCATGTCAAGATAACCAGCTGGCAGCTTGTACGTTGCTTTGTAGATCCTGATGCACAAAAGCTATCACCTCATCCAGATTATTATGTTGTTTTCTTCTGAATAGGCTCAATTCATGGCAAAGTCTTTTCAAAGTCCAGAAGCTGATGATAATATGGTGATTGTGCGCTAAAATCATGAGTATTTCCTTATTACTAAATCCAAGTGAAAAGTATAATTCGAAAGGTTAGCAAGTTTTGAAACGGACAGAACAATATTACAAGTAGGTGACCTTCAGTAACCAGGACTTCAGTGACCACTTTTCTGCTTCCTCAATCTCTTAACACATAGCATCAAGTTAACTAGCTATTTTTAGCATTCTCTATACACCATGTTAACACACTCATTTAAGGATGGTCATAGCAAGTGGTTCTACATTGCCTTTTAAATGAGGATTTAATTGCTTTTTAACTGAATACCTGGACTACTGTAATAATCACAATCTTCAAAAGTTAGTGCAGATGTCTACACCTAATGATGTGAAAGTTAAGCCTCTGGTTAACTAGCCCGTAATGCTGTAAGTGTGATTGTAAGAGAACAATGTAGATTGTTGTTAGTGCTAACTATGCCACTTCTTCTGCACTATTTAATTTAATCCTATGCAAAGTGGAACTAGCTGTAAATGGCAAAACAGCAATTAAGCTCACACAATCTACAGTCTCACCTTGGTTCATTACCTTCTGGAAGCACTTTGTCTCTAGTTTTTTTTGACATTCTACTATGTTCTACCTTTTGTTGCATGTCTTTAACATGTAATGAGAGGCAATATGCAAGTGTGTAAGCTTGCTGTCATAACCAGAGTTCATGTCAGGGTTCCAAACACAGCAGGTGAAGTTAAACCAGGATAGTCTAAAATCAAAATGAGGGAACTGTGCGAGGCTTAAAACAAGGAATTGGAAAATATTTTCATAAACGATAATGTTAATTTAACAAATAATGTTAATTTAACAAAATTAACAACACAAAGTAGACAAACTAATCAGGACTAAACAGAGAACAGGTGAACACAATAGGATAACAAACCAATGACAAACCAAGGATGAGGCAGAGACAAACCAAGGATGTAGCAGAGACACATGCACATGGCATAGAAGCCATGACTACCATGTTGAGAGTTTTAAACGTTGCCAGGGTAACAGCACTGCCAATCACTATGCAATCTGACACGTCCACACAATTTTGATCAAGCAAAAAAAAAGCATATTTAAATTAATTATAATTATTATTTTATCTAATTTTACACGTACCATATTATAAATTAGATGTTTATTTCTTGAATGCGGTGGCATTGCCACCTCACAGCTCCAGGGTGCCTGGTTCGATCCAAAGCTCCAGTTACTGTCTGTGTGGAGTTTCATATGTTCTCTACATGCAGTGGATTGGCTACACCAAATTGTCCCTAGGTGTCGATGATTGTGTGAATGTGTATGAGTTTATGGTGTGCTGTAATGGACTGGCGTCCCATTCATGGCGTATTACTGCCTCCTGCCCAGTGTTCCCAGGATAGGCTCCGGATCCAAAATGACCTTGATCAGGATAAATAATTTACTGAAGGTGAATGAATGAATGAATGAATGAATAGACACATTTCTTGAATGTTAGATAAATGCTTACTAACTGACAAGGATATTGGATTTTTTTTTCCAGGTACTTTTTTTTTTTTTTTCATGAATAACTCAGCCTTTCCGAAAGAATCACTAAGGTGGACAAATCAATATTGGTCACAACTGAAAGCCTTCTTCTAGGCAGGAAAATTGATGTGTGTGTGTTTTTAAGCACTCATAAATTGTATTTACGAACATTCTGCAGGTCATCACTTACGTCAGTGAATCTTTTCATTTATGACTGACCCACCTGCATTCAGTGAGTCTCTTTTTAGACTAGATTGAAGCCTAGAAATTTCAAAGTGACCTTGATGAGTGAAAATCTATAGATGACACAAATCCAAGCCACAATGAATATGACCTTGTTTTCAATTCCTCTTGGTGTGTGTGCTATGAGCAAGTGATTGTCTACATATTTTACAATGGGAAATGTGTACGTTTAACTCTAGCTATCACATGTACTGTATGGGAAATATGCTTGAATGTGGGTATCCATGGAAAACAGGGTCAGCACTTCATTTTAATCTCGGTATAGGTTTTCCATTAGATGCTGTGAGGGATTGAACTTCAGAGGTGTCCAATTTGCACTGCAGAGACACCAGTGTGCCTCGGTGACCGTGTGTAGTACGTTAAACCGAACATCTGTCAGACACAGACAGCGGACAGTGGCAGATACAGATGAAAGATATGGCACATATCAAACTCTGGCAGTGATGGATAGCAGAAGAGATACCACCATAGAGAATGTGAGGGATGGGACAAGGTTCGTGAAGCTGGTAACATAAAAATGAAACAGAGCAGAAATACATGGATGCTGTGATACAAACTGACAGCACAGGATACTTTTATATAACGACCACATATGTGCAAATGGAAAAAAACCCACAATCTACATTGTTGCTGAGTATTTTGTTGTGTGGCCTTTCTGTAAAGCATTGCATCTATTGATAGAAATTTCTGTTATCCACTTTAACCCATACTGTGACATGCAGTAGTGTTGGAAAAAGCATTATCCTATAACCATCCATATTTCCAACATTTCCAACTCCCCTGATCCTGGTGTGAAAAAGCATTACATGAGTGTCTCTTGGAGACTCTATAGCATTTCAAAAGCATGCTACAAGCAACAAGAAGCCTACAGCCCTTCCTACTTAAACAGCAGCCATCCAAGTTTGCCTTAATTTCCCACTCAACACTGACATTGGCAGCTCCTTTTCATAAGAGCTGGTTTTGCAACTCAGTTGATCCAATCCATTCAAGGCCTTTTTGGCATAATTTCTTTTAGACCAACATTTCCAAAGCATTTATGCAGTTAGAGGAAACACATTCATATGATTTAGCCCTGCTTTAGGAAGCAACATATGGAAGCACAAATAATTAGTTAGTTAACTAGCTTGCCAACTAACATAACTGCCAATTTATTTATTTTGTCCTTTCTTTTTTTAAGGACAGTCTATGTTGTAATGTTCATTAATTCATTCATTTTAAATAAACGCTTTATCCTGGTCAGGATCATGGTGGAACCAGAGCCTTTCCTGGAAACACTGGGAATGAGGTCGGAATACACCCTGGATGGGAAACCAGTCCATTGCAGGGCACACGCATATTCGCACACTCATTCCCACCTAGGGGCATTTTAATGTAGACAAGGAGGTGGGAGTAAACCAGAGAACCTGGAGAACATCCACACGGACACAGGGAAAACCTACATAACTCAGTACAGCCAGTAACCAGAGCTCAGGATAGAACTGGGGCTCCTGAGCTGTGAGGCTGCCACTTTCAATAAATCTATGTCAGAAATGTATATATGAATTTAAGTTAAAAATATGTTTTACTTTTTTTCATGCCCGAAAAACCTGTTTTACATGAGAAGAAATCAAGTCCTCACATTTCAAATCTGTCCTCACATTTTGAAATGAAAATAAATAAATAAATAAATAAGTAAATAGTGTTGCAATGTTCATTTTGACATTTCTGAAAACACCCCCCCCCCCCATCAGTTTTACTGGTGTTGTTTTTTTAAAGGTTCTCCAAATTTCACAACTAAATAAATGTCATTTTACAAGCAACCTTCCGAAGTCATCAAAGAAAAAAAAGCAAAATAGCAAAAATGTTTTCAGAGTAGTGAAGTGAAAGGTATATTTTCTACAGGCAGAACACAGTAGAAAACTAAGTTTAATAAGTATCCAATGTAACTGCACTTCTTTGCTTTTTAAATAAATTACATCTCTTTTGTAGTTTTACAAGCTGATCCATCTTCGGTAAATTGCTGTGATGCTTCTGTAGACCTGGGCTGTCACACTTTTATAGTTCGTCCCTGGTTTAAATCTTGTAGATATGCATCCCATTCTGTTATATCTACTGTGGAGGGAAAAACAGTGAATAGCTGATGTTTTTCACAGTGGTTAATTAGATGTGAGAAAGGTCAGCATGTCTTGGGGGATTTAAAGCACACAGGATGTACTGTCCTGAAGAGCACTGACTGCAACACCTTGATGAGCAGTAAATTTTTCAATATTATGGGAAATGGAAAATGGCTAGCATTATGAGAAGTAAGTGAAAATGAATATAGAGACTGAATGAATGAATGATGAGTGAGTAATCAACCAGAAGTGATGAAAGAAGTGATTCACCTTCATCAGCGAGTGAGGTCAACTCATTTGCTCTTAATCAGCATTGGATTTTATTTATTATACATTGAAAACATTTACAGTAAACAACTGTAAGACATATTTACAGTGAGGTACTGTAACATCTTACATGGTATAAAATCATGCATAATCCAGTACATTTGCTCACTTGGCTGATGATTTAAAAAAAAAAAAAAGGCAAATTATAAATTTACACCTGAGCTGAAGGTTAAGGGTCTTGCTCAAAGACCCAGCCGTGGCAGTTTGGCAGTGCTGAGATTTGAACCCAGAATCTTCTGATCCGTTACTCAGATGCTCAACTAGCTTGCATGGATTCAAAGCAATCAATTAGTGCATGTTAACTCAGCGGTTGAGATGGTTGTGGTAGCTCGGTGTAAGGTAAGCTATACATAATTTAAGGTTCAGCTTTCTAAAACCAGGGAAAAAAAAAACCTTTTTAACTAACTGATTTATTGAGCTTGTTTAGATCTCCATGTGCTTTTGTTTCTATTTTGCCTTGCGCCTTTCTTTTTATCTTGGTCCTGTCTCCGCCCCGTCCCATCATTGGTCTGTTTTCGATTGTATTCACCTTTACTGTTTTTGATTTGCTATTAGTTTGCCGTCTTATATCCTATGTCTGTCATTGCTTTGCACAAAGTCTTAGGTTTTTTTTTTTTGTTTGTTTTTTTGTGCATCTGTTTCTGAGTAATAGTCACTTTGTTTTGACCAGTGCTCATTTATTTAGGATGATATAGCACATATTCAACTCTGGCAGTGATGGATAGCAGAAGAGATACCACCATAGGGGACACAAGGAATGGTACAAGGTTCGTGAAGCTGGTAACATAAAAATGAAACAGAGCAGAAATACATGGATGCTGTGATACAAACTGACAGCACAGGATACCTCTATATAACAACCACATATGTGCAAATGGAAAAAAAAACCCAAACCCCACAATCTACATTGTTGCTGAGTATTTTGTTGCATGGCCTTTCTGTAAAGCACTGCATCTATTGATAGAAATTGCTGTTATCCACGTTAACCCATACTGTGACATGCAGTAGTGTTGGAAGAAGCAGTATCCTATAACCATCCATATTTCCAACATTTCCAACTCCCCTGATCCTGGTGTCAAAAAGCATTACATGAGCGTCTCTCGGAGACGCTATAGCATTTCAAAAGCATGCTATAAGCAACAAGAAGCCTACAGCCCTTCCTACTTAAACAGCAGCCATTCAAGTTTATCTCAGTTTGCTCACTCAACACTGACATTGGCAGCTCCTTTTCATAAGAGCTTATTTTGTAACTCAATATCGATACAATCTATTCAAGGCCATTTTGGCATAATTTCTTTTAGACCAACATTTCCAAATCATTTACGCAGTTAGAGGAAACACGTTCAGATGATTGATTCAGATGAATCAAAGAATTTTCAAAGAAAAAGCAGCTCCTTTCAACAGCCCTCCATTTTTTAATTGCATACAGAACAAAAATACATCTAAGTCCTTTGGGTGCCGGTTTTCCTTGATGCATGGTAGATAAGTAATAGCAATGGTTGAGTTGATTAAAAAAATGAAGGGAAATGGTAGATTTAAACTACAGCATGGTTGGAGTATTGCCAACCCAGTATTTTTTTTTTTAATGCACTAAAAACCCATTTCAAAGCTAATCTTATCATCATGGCAATCATCCTGGCAATACTCAAACCCATTTATTCTTTGAGCGCTTAGTTTTTTGTTAGTTTTTTAATTAAAACCACAATATATTTTTACAGTTAACTTGCAGTTAGTTAACTTGCTAACCAACTAACATAACTGCCCATTTTTAATTTTGTCCTTTCTTTTTTTTAGGGACAGTCTACAGGTCATTGGATATGACCATAACAAAGAACATATTGAGTTTATGTATTGCAAGTTACACTATTAATTTTATAGATATTCCTCTTGTAAACAATCTTCTGATAGCAAAAAAAATCTATCTGAAGTCTTAAAAAAAGTTTCCTTGACCTAGGGGTTAAAGGTGAAACAGTTTGAAGAAGAACTCTTTTTTTGTTTCCACCACCATGATTCAATGATATGGATTTTTGTTTGTATGGGTGGTGGTTGTTGTTGTTGTTGTTGTTGTTGCTGTTTTTTTTTTCCAATTCACTGTTTTCAACCAAATGAAGATGAACTCAAGCCAAACTCTTAACAAATCACCCTGTCGTCGCTATCATTTGTGTATCGCTCACTCCTCCCTGACCCTGACGATTCATGAGTAGTGTGGGCTTGTCGGAACACACCATTTATAACCGAGCCACGGTGTGACTTGCTGATTTATGGACAGCATTGGTCCCGCAGGAATCCATTAACTATGAGCTATGCTGTGAGATGAGAGATGTATAAATACGTGGATGTGGAAAAGGCAAATGTGCAGGCCCTATTGGTTGACTTTAAGGTCATAGGGGGGGAAAAAGTTTTTACGCCAGATATGTTTGTAATCATAGCAGGCATGTCAGGGTGCAAATAATGAAAAAGTTCATATATCATTTGAAGTTAATCAATGCAAGCTTAAGGCCATCCAGATTTACTGTGCGGAAATGAAGTTTTGTAATATATGATCTACAGTAATGGAGGCATAACAGATCAGACAGATTGATGTATTTGGGTAATGGTTATGCTTTTTTTTTCCTCACTAAAATTTCCCAGTGTTTGGGTCAAAGCTTCTGAAAAAACATACATTACATCATATAAGACTGCATAACAGATGATACAAATAGGCACTGAAACTGAGAGAAACTATGATCAGAGTGCAGAAAGTTGTAGAAATTGGAAAATGTCTGAAGTCTTTGTTGTGAAGTGTTTCACCACTATATGTACAGTCCATCCAAGAGTACTGGAATTGCACTCTTCATGACAATAAGCAAAAATGATTCGATAAAATAAAGCAAAAATTGTGACATCTAGCACATCATCATGATATGTACTGTCAAACAAAGAATTATTGGCAGCCTTCATTATAGTTAATATATATACAGT
>JAOTRR010000001.1:16500705-16515713 GCA_028570945.1 Gogo arcuatus
ATATTCCGGTCCTCAATATGTAGCAAGTACAAGTACACACACACACACACACACATTATCTCATTATCAAGATTTCAACTAGATTTCACTCTGAAAATCACATAGTGTCAACTGACTCATGTTTTTCACCAATAAATGTAATCAAAGTAGTCCTTCTAACAGCTGACACATGGATCAAGTGCATGCTGTTAAGAAAACTGTGTAGTTACATATGACTGATACCGCTTTCTGACCAACAGCGAACCGGTTCTTGAACTGGTTTCATTCAGGATTTTTTTAACCTTGGTGCCAGCTAGCGAACCAGCCCATGTTTTCACCAGTTTTGAGCGGAATCATTGTAATCAAGGATGTGTCATGAACAGAGGGCGTTGCTCAATGCACAACGGGAGTAACAGTAGTAACAAGATGGCGGAGCTCATTGACTATGCAAGCTTTTGTTCTGTTATTGCAGATATTTGTTTTCATTCCATTTTTTCTAAAGATGTATCCTTTTCCGTTGCATTCTCCATTGCTGTGCTCTGCTTCCTCTTCAAACTAATGACACGCCCACTGATGTCATCACAGCTCGCGCTGGAAAAACTAGCTATATTTTGGTTCCAGCTAGGAACCAACTTTTTAGGTTCTGAATTTATTTTTGGTCAAAATGTTCAAAAGTTCAAAATTTGATGTGCGAACCAGAATGGAACTCATTCCCTGTTTCTCGCAGTTTTCTTTGATTATGTAAGGAGCTCCTAGTGTCAGTGATTTGTAAGAAAGTTTTCCGACACAGGAAATTCTTCAAGACGGAGCACTTTTCACTTTCTGGTTTTCAGGATGCATTTTTTTAAATTTTGTATAATTCCTTTAAAGAGACAAACAAACAGAAGCTGGTGAGGGACTGACTATTTGTAGCTACTATCGTAGAAACTAATGTACTTCAACATTAATTGTAACTGCAACGAGATAAAAAAAATGATGTGTTCTATAATTAATAAACATTTTAATCATGGGCAAATTGCTGGCTGCGGTATGAGAGGAATAAAACACTTAACAGTAATTGCATCATTGTTGATTATTTTCATATATCAGCATATCCCTACCTCAGTGTTTTATTCCTTACTAATGATATACAGTATTTATGTAGCATGCAATATGCTTAAGCACAGTAATACTGTAAGGCCATGCTCTTAGGACTGTTAGGATGTGCGACATTCCTCTGCAGTCACAGCGCATGTTTCTCTCATGTGACCAAAACAGGAAATAATAAAAAGTGTTGAGCTCGATACTGTGCTGCTGTCCCATTCATCTAATTACAGTCTGTGATACACAAGCTGGGAGGTAGCACATGTGATCACCTGCTTCTCTCTGCACCTTCACCAGATGGACAGGAAGTGGCAAATCCATCTCCCAGCTCTCCACAGATGGTAAGCTTTACTTTCCGAATGCATCAGGGCTGCTCATCACTGTTTTTTCCTCAATGAGATTCCTCAAAACAGAATAGTGTCAAGATCATGAGCAGTTCCTCTGACCTGGCCAGAAATGAATTCTATACACTGCTTCGGTCATAAATCCAAAGCAGCCTAAAGTAACGAAATCCAATCCTAGCGTAGAGCTGGTATAATTTCTTTGGATATCATTAATACTCAGCAGCATACTCAGTAGAAACCATTTGGCTCGACAATTTTCCCGTTAAATTGGCTCTTTACTCTGATAGGTGCTTTGTTTTATAAACATAAAAACAGTATAGAAGCCAGGTAAATGTAATAAACCCTATTTTTCCATGTGTTGCCAAAATATCACATCCTGCTAAGGATAAAAAAGTAAAAAACAAGCTACTTTGCATAAAGATAGACCATTTTATGAGACTTGTGTCCTTGCCAGGGGTTTTAGTCCATTAATGATTTTTTGCTTACATTCTATTTTCACTGATTGACGCGAATAAGGAGAAGAATTACTTGGGAGAAATGCTTCAAGCATTGTAGGAAAACTGTAAACAGGATTATTAAACCCTTAATCAAGCCCTTTGTGAGGAAGTTGTATATAATGGAATTTTTTTCCGTGTATTCGACCATGCTGTCAAAAGAAATATATATTTTCATTTTTTTCTCATATATGTCAGTATATGTCAGATCAATTAAAAAAAAGAAACACAGTATGTTGATAATTTAGTTTTTGAAAAGCTTTTAACTGACATGCATTACTATATACGTTCATGGCAGTTCAAAATGTTTCACACAAAACCCCTATGGCAGATTTATTATGTTGCAGTTGGAATAAAAACACCAAGGGAATATTTGCAGGCTGATATCGCGTACGATCCGATGACCTGAAAGCCGAACCTAATGAACTGTGACAAGCGTGCGGAAAGTTACACAGTGGCTGATATCAGTGGAGAAACCGTGTGAATAATAATCTTCTCTGGCTGAACTCTTTATAACAAATGGAACAGGATAGCTCATGTTTTGAAACCTGATGGAATGTGTTAGCTATTTCTAATGTAAGATATCTATTGGCTGTTGGATTTTTAAAAAAGTGAACAGGTTAACTGATCAGCTTTGGCTTGGATAGCATGGAAACCTATGCAAGAAATATTGCTTGAGAAAACTCATGGGCAGTCAGGTAAAAATAAATCTGGGTTTTGACAGGCATCTGAGGCTACTGTGGATAGAGGTTCAGCAAAACTGGACATTTGAAGGTTGGAAAAATGTTGCCTGTTCTTTTTCTGTCCAGATTTAGCGAGCCTCTGCCCACTGTCACCTCAGATTCCTGTTCTTGGCAGACAGGAGTGGAACCTGATGAAGTCTTTTGTTGTAGTATCTCAAGATTTGACATGGCTTTTATTCTGAGATGCTTTTCTGCTTACCATGGTCGTAAAGAGTCGTTATTTGAGTTACCTTTGAGTTGCCTTCCTGTCAGCTTTTCAACCAGTTTCTCCATTCTCCCCAGACCTCTCTCATCAACAAGGCGTTGATGTACTCTGCATGATGATGTATCGCACTACTACCGCATGATTGTGTGAGCAAGAGAGAGAGAAAAGTAGATAATACGGTAATGGAGTTTCTTTATAACCACAGAGTGCCAAATAAATGCGTGTTTCTATGTGATGTTATGTGAAGGCATGTGTGTTTAGTTTGAAAGAAATCCGACAGTAATAAGCCTCTCCTCAGCGACTCTTATCAAAACCCTGCCTCACCACGTACATCCAGCAGGAACGAAAACAGGCTTTGCTGCTTCCTGTCAATGATGCACAATCACAGGAGTGTAGAGCAGCTATAATCTCACAGTGTGGCTTCAACCGTTCTCCTTTTGCTCAGATTACTCTATTTTCCCAGATTGAAATTGAAGCTTCTCAATCCTCCAGGTCCCGTATTAATCCGAGAGCGGAAAATGCCAAGTCATGCGAGTCGGTCACGCTTCAGCGCTTTCTCTTATTGGAACTCAGAAACAAATAAACAAGTGGCACCACTTCCTCCTGCAGCATGGCCATGTTTTCTTTTTCCTTTTCTTCCATCTTTTTAAGCAAATAATCAAGATATTTGTGTTTAGAGATGGTAAGGGAAATATCTCAATCTAAGGTAAATGTCTAGGGTAAATATTTCAATCCATCAGGTGATTTTTTTTAAAAACAGATTGGTGTTCATGCCTACATGAAGCAGGACATGGACACTAAAACTAAGTCTCCAGTAGCTAATTTATACTATTTATAGCTGATTCTCAGAATATTTTGAACAAGAAGAAAAAATTTATTTCTGAATCATAAACAATGCAAAGCAATGTGCATTTTTGTCTGTATAAAACTAAATATACTAAAGAAAATTGTTATGAACAAAATGTTCTACAAGTTCACCATATCTTAAAAATATCTACATAAATAAATATATAAATTCTACTCAAAATTTGATTAAAATTTTGACAAATTTGACAAAGTCTCTGACCCAGGGGAAATGATCGATTGAAACATAATGAACACCATAGCAGAGCCTTAGGCATCATTTTAATCAGAAATAGAGCTCCAAAGTCGGCTAAAATGCCTGGTTTCCACAGCCTCACTTTCAGGCACCGTCAATTGCAGTGGTACAGGGGTGGTGTCATTTGAAAGCTAACGAAGAGCTCTTTTTAACTGGTATAATGTGGTTGTGTAACTGTATAACTTATAATGCATGTTGGACATTGCAATCCAGAGCTATTGGTCAGTGTGCTCTCTATATATTTTATGGGCTGCACAGATTTGGACGTCTGGTGTAACTGCAAATTACTACCAAACACCAGCATGACTATTGCAAGTACATCATCCTACACTTAAAATATGATAACCAATGCAGGTTATTATTATTAGTCCATGCTAATTTTGGATTAGTCTGTCAATATACGCTCACATTTAAAGATTCTCTTGCATCCTTAATTTTCTAATTTGAAACCTAATTACTAAGATTCATGCTGATAGTGACAATCAACCTGTCAGTCAGACACACAGTCATATGTGGTCTGCATGACAGATTATTATATTTCATGGACAGGTTGTTTGACAGTATCATCCATCTTTATCTTATCCTAATTAAAACTCATCAACAGCAAAGGAAGGAACAAAGTTAATTTGAAGATGTACATAAATTTGCATGACATGATTAATTGATTTTTATTTTTGTTTACTGGAAATTATAGAATATGGTTGTTTTTGTAGCTCTGCTATTATAACCCTTTTATTCTGTAAGTGGCGTATTATGAGGCACAGTGTCCTCCAGCTTCAGGCTTTAAATCTGACGTGCCATCTGCAGTCTTCCATTAGTTACAATTTAGAGTGTGTGAAGAACGCCAGACCCATTAGTACAGTACAGTGGAGGAAATGAGAATTCCCTTCCATAAAAAAACGCATACATTTCATGTGATTATGTGAGGAATATGTGATTAAATGTGAAAAAAAGAAACTTGTAAAACTGTTTTTCAGCATTTTATGCCATGAAATCAATATCTTTCCACAAGCAAACACATCACATGGTTAATGTGATCAATAAAAACAAATGCTACATGTGAAGAATTAACATGTAAAAATAAATGAACTGTATATAAACATAATGTGAAAAACGATTCATGTGAAAATTAGTCACTACAATTAAATAAATATAAATGAAGCATGTTTAAAAAAAATCATCATATTTAAAAAAAAAGTCATTGTTAAAATTCACAGGTAAAAATGGAATAATGTTTATTTTGGGCATAAATGATATTCTGATACATTTGAATGTAATACATTATAGATGTAATAAATTATCCTATGACGTTACTCACTACTTGAGTCATCATTTTATGAGATTCTTTTTTACTAATACTCAAGTTGTTATTTTGACGAGTACTTTCACTTCTGCTTGAGTCATTATTATTATTATTATTATTATTATTATTATTATTATTATTATTAAGTAACAGTACTTTTACATGAGTATGGTTTTTGCTTACTCTACCCACCTCTGACAGCATATTCCATTTGGATATTCTGAATTTAGCATTTTCCCATTAAGACATGGGATATGCCGATATTATTCGGGTTTTAGGAGCATTCTTTGGACATGTATACAGAGCATTCATAATATGCATCTCAATCAGAGTCTTTACGGCAGTTTGCGACACACAGCCTCTTCCCTGTTTACACAAACCAGGATGGGTGCGTTTTTACATTAATCAGGGTATGTATGGATGCCTGTAAATGGGAATATTAATTGAATACAGAAATCATTTTCATTATCCATGGAAACAGCTTAGCAGGAATATTGTCTTTTTCAGAATAAGGGTACAAACCGGAATATTTTGTGCATGTAAACATAGTGCATGTGTAATTTTCACATGTGAATCATGAATGAAGGTTACGTTTGGATATTAAGTTACAAAATATTTTGCATCATTTGTTTTCCCAGACTGCCGAACATTTATTATAAATGATGTATTTATAAATAATCCACAAACCAGAAAGTCCCCAGGAAAGAAGAAGTTGATTCAAATCTCAAACTGTCTTGACTTTTAAAAGCTTCTAATAGAGATATTTGATTTGGAGGTCAACCAAATTGCCTCATCTCATATGAATAGGTTATATGAATGCAAATGAATTTACACTACGAGACTTTGTTAGCTTGTCAATCCCTTAAAACTATTTGGCTCATGTGAAATCCTGTGAATATAAAATAAGGAACCTGGAGCTGAATTTACTAAAATTACCACAGCACGAAGTTTGTTGTTATATGGGAGATAACGGGTTTTGGGAAACTAGGTTCATGTTGGTTACACATGATACAATTTGCAGGGTGTGATTTCCTGCTTTAGTAATTTGAAATAGTATTTTAACAGCACATACATCCCCTTGCCCTTGTAATATATGTTTTTATGACAGAATTCCTTTTTGATTGACAGCCAACAGATCCTTATAGACATGCATACAAGCGCAAAATGAGATCTCAGCTGTCAAGCTGTTCTGTGGCCGAGCTGTTTCTAATGCATGCTGTCAACATGCCTACCTAGGTGCATGATTCAACTGGCCAATTTGACTAGTGCTCGTATTTCCCCTGGATGTTTCATCATTCTGTATAATGACCTTTTTAGTTTTATCTTTACTTTTTTTAAAGAATGAAGTAAAAAAAAATATCATTTGAGGTCATTTGTGTCACATTTTTTGTAGGGTTGTAATTTTTGTCAGAATTGGGCATGAAATTTTGACCCAAGAGCGGACCACAGCTGGAAACATTCATTTGGACATTGCACCTACTACACAATTGGTCTAAGTCTTAAATTAACTTACCGCTACATTGGTGGCAACTGTTACATTTTAAGTACTATGTTCAAACTATGTTAGAGCCATGACTGGTGCAACTGTCTGCTGGGCCTTAGAGTTTGAGAAAGGCCAAAACAGAAATATACTATATAGACAACATTACAAAAAAAAAGAAAGCTTTTTATAATTTGTGTAAAAAAGAGAAGCTTTTCACTACTGTCTGAGAAACACAACTATTCTGCAGATATTGATTTTCTCTTGGGCAGCTAGATGGACGTCTGATCTGAGCTGAGCCGGGGTCATATTAGAGGTCACTGCTGGAGGAATCGTCTGAAAATGGGCTGGTTGTCTGAATGTCAGGGCCAAAATTTGGCGCCAGATTAAACCAACCTGGCATGGGAAGTGCTCATTAAGCCTTGTGAATGCTTCAGGATTCCTAAAATCCTGCACCTCATACTATATGTTTATTGTTTAATGGTTTTCTCTCCATGTATGCAAAGCACAGATTAAATGATGTGGCACTGGAAAAGGACCAAATGTCTCCTTTCCTTTCTGTTATTTATATTTAGTCACAATATTGTAAGAAAAGTTATTTTGGAAAAGGCAAAATTCTCACATACATCTTGCAAACAGCATAATGGTGTGGGGATTAGTTAGTTTTTTTTTTGTTCATAATCTAGAAAACTAAAGACATTTGAGAGTTCATATTAAAACACCATGCATGTTTGTGAGCATGTATATGTCTATGTAGCTGTGTTATTTACAGTAATGTGTATTAGTCCATTCAAATTGCTGTTATTGTGTTAAGTTTATCATTTCAACTCAACTCCAACATATTAGCTCCACTCCATAATACTCCAGCAAGTAATATTTATTCCAACCTGTAATAATTACTCCTACCCAATGATGCCAAATCTGGTTGCACAACAGCTCACCAGCAACGAGAAGCCGTCAGACGTCAAGCTGGTTTTGATGGCTCTCTGATATAGTTCCTGTTTTTGAGACATTTGCCAGGAGTGATGCCAGCATTTAAATTGGAACTTTTTGTTGTTGTTGTTGTTTTATCATTCATTTCTGTGCTTTCACTTTCATCTGTTGTGTTTTTCCCTTTCCCTTTTTGCCACTTTTTTTTTTTTTTTTTATTAAAGACAGCAAATGGAATCCATCCACCTTGGATCTGCCTAAAATCATCACCAGAAAGCTACATCTTGGATTAAACTAAATGAGTATGTAGCACTTAAATTGGTCCAGATATATACACCACCCTTATCAAACTGGCAGAGGAGGAGGGGTCACAGTTATTTATAATAATATTCTAGACATCTCTCATGGTTGTGTCAAAGATGGTGCAGGACTACAACTCCTATCAGCCACTGCACACCACATGATCTTGATACTCCCATCACATGACTGCTTTGCAGTCTGATTGAGTGAAGAACATAAACATGAAAGTCAAAGTCTCTCTCGTGTCAGGGCCTGGTCTTCCCAGCTCATCCCAGTACTAACCAGGCCCTTAAGGCACATTGGGCGTTTCTATAGACCTCAGCCTCTCACCTATTACGTAGCTAGGATTACAGCAGGGGCTGGTCCTCTGGTAACCATGAGAGTTTGACTCTGTACTCACATCTGTATTGTGGCACTCCTTGCCAGATGGCAGTAGGTACCATTTTTATGACAGTCTTTGCTAATGACCCAACCGTGAGTAGAACTCACAGGTTCCCGGTCAAGAGGCGGACACACTAACCACTAGGTCAACTCGTGGTATTATGTTGTTTAGTACTAGTATTTAAATCACATCTTGTAGAGCACTCAGCGTCTAACTTTTGACTTCTGTTGTCGGTATCATTGCACCTAATTCATGTCTTGTTCATGTTGTTGCCTTGCTTTGCTATTCTTGTTTTGTTTCTCAGTCTTTGTGTTTTGTGTTTGCTCACTTACAATCAATGAAAGCTGCACTTACTGTACATTCGCCTCCTCTACAAATCCGTGACAGCACCACACAAAAAATCTGGATGCGAATTCAACTCATTTGAAGTTCTTTATATTAACATATCATACATAGCCACAAAAAATAAATCTACTCAGTCATTTCTACTAATTAATATTACAGACCTCCAGGGTCGTATTCTGAAATTCTACCAAGAATTTGCTAATTTTGCCTTGAACTTGGATGTTTCTATCAACAAAGCAGTAATTGTTTGATTCTTTTATTTTCATTTTGATAATTCACAAGACACACTGAGAACAGCATGTGTGTCTATTCTAGATTTAGTAGGGATTACTCAGGACACACTCATTAGCTGGAGCAGACACTGCCTTCATTTAATACTATTCAGAATACTGTAACACTCCCGTTTGTAACCATCCAATGAGTAACACTCCATCCTGTAATGCCCACTCCAACCTTGTATTTTAGGTGTGGTTCTGCTCTTTCTATAAACAATTTTCCAAGAAGAATGCCCTTGAAGAAGCTAATTACCCTTAACTATTCAAATGTCCTTTCCACAACCCATTTTCTCCCCAAGCATCCTACGCTTGGATTTGTATTCTTCTTGTATTGAGTACTGCGCTGGGAGTACACACTTTGCTTTATGACCTTTGAAAATGAAATTCAATGTAATATCATGAGAACCATGAGTCAGACAAGCTGCACTTACATAACCACTAGTCTTGAGCTGTGTGATACAGTGTTGGGTAATCGCGGCACTACAAGTAGTGTGGTGGTGACACCGCTGTTTTCTGAATCAAATAGCCATTCACTTAGCGAAGCTCAAGTAGATCAAGTAGTGCAGTAGCGTCCACACAAGCTACGTTTTCCCAAGCATTTCTGAAGCTCAAGTGCAGCAGATCTTTCTGCTGTGGTCTGAAATAAAACTAAGGATCAGTACATGGTGCCACCGCCATACATGGACGTCTATGCGTAGCCACAGAAGCACTTTTGTATGAAATGCTATCCTTGGGCTGATACGTTTGACAGGGGAGCTTGGGAATACAGAATATGAGCTCTCACAAACACTCACACACACACAAACTTAGAAGAACATTCACAAACACTTGCATTTTGTTATTATGTGGAGCCCTTTTTTTTTTTTTTTTCCCAAATTGGTTTTGTAGCAGTTAGAGAAAGCATTTGAACTGAAGGGTTTTTTTTTTGTTTGTGTTTTTTTAACCTGCGTATCTGTTTGACATTTATATTGATCACTGAGATAGCATTGACATGGCATGAAGTTGGTTTAATTTTAAAAAATAAGTAAAAAAGTAGCTTCTTATGTAGTAAACTACTTTTGCCATGTGTCACGTCCACATGCATTGGTGCTCGGAGCGTGCAGCGTGTGCCACAGACTACAACGCATGCGCAGCGCCATTAGGACTAATTACCATGCACCTGTTCCAGATTAGAGTGCAATCACAGCGCATGCTTATAAGGACTCTATACACACAGACTTTGCGAAGTGTACATGCTACACCTAGCATCTCACGTTACCAAGCCTTGTACCTTGTATTGCTTTCCTGGTTTTTGACTCATGTTTGTTGTTTCTTGATATTGCCCTTCGCCTTACCTCTGATACTCTGTTTGTGCCTCGCTTGACCATTGCCCATTTCATGACCTTGCCTTTGTCTTATGTTTTTGTATTGTTTGCCTGCCTGTTTTTAAATAAACACTCTTCCTGCATTTACATCCGTCCATCCGCCTTTACATGACACCGTGTTGGTGTAGCCTAGCTTGCTACTTTTCTCTGGAGGTAGCTTTAGTGTAGTGAAGCTTGATTTAAGGTAGAACAACTGGTGTTTTAGCTCACTACACTTTCCAAGTAGCTTGCCCAACACTGGCAGCCTCACTTTATAGGTATTGCACATTTCAACATTTCCAACACACAACAAATGATGATGACATTTAACGGAATCATTGCAACACAAGGAAATGGACATACAGAAATAAAACGTGTCAAGTCAAGAAAACCTATTTTTAATGCAAAATTTACAATTGAGCCGTTGTCTCTCTCCTGACAAATGTTTCTTGTTAAAAAATAATGATTCAAGCTGAAGCAGCAAATCTTCACTGTCATGCATTCAGCTCTGATTCAATAATGTCATGGGTTGAACATATTTATGCTCATTTCACAGCCACATGATGGTTTTGCCCTGTCTCCTCTGTCTAAAGACACCATGGCAAACCTGCTTTCCTTTTTCCCTACACTGAGCTGATTGGATATTGACAGCTTTCATTCGCCTTTAACCATGCTGAGGAAAAAACTGATTAAATCAGCAGATTAGAAATGATTAGAGTATCTCATAAAGCTCTAGGAGCAAACCAAAGAAGGGAGATTATGTTACAGCTAGACACATATTAGACTATCAGTGCTGACCACTTCCAAATTAAACAGTTTGCATTATAAATTTGTCAAGGAAGTCAGAACCTGAGATAAAACAATAGAGTCTGCGCCTACCATTAGCACCAAAAATCAACTTTCATAAAAAGCTGGATAATGGGAATGTTAATTAAAGAACGATGTTGTACTTAAAAAAGTCAATTTGTAATTAAGATATTTCCTTTTGTCGCTTGTCATTACTGGAGACTGCATCTGTAAATGTTAAATTAATTTTTAAAATCCATTTAATAATAGCATTAGATTATGTCAAAGGTCTGCCATACAAGTTCGAGAGCATTAATATAAACCTGTTATTTAATTTACACCCAGAGCAACACCTTCTGACCAATAAGAAGCACAAATGTAACCAAATTCAGGGCATTTTATGCAATACCCAGTGAAACTCGCATATCACAGTTATAAATAAGTACATAAATAATTGTACACAGTATTTACACAATATGCAATCTGCTTTAATAGGAAGACCTGAACACCTGCTCATTTATGCAGTTATTCAATCAGCCAATCATGTGGCAGCAGTACTTATTTACTTACTTAGACCCATTGCCCCTCCTGAGACATAAAGGTCCTCCACCACTCCCTGTCCTGTGTTAGTCTCTCCAGCTGGCTCATGGTGTCTCCTTGGTGCCTGCCTGTAGGTCCTTGCTCCAGGTGTTGGCTGGCCTCTCTTCCATTTTCCTTGGAGATTCCATTTGACACCCTGTCTGGTGATCCTCAACACCAGTTTACAGAGCGTATGCCCAATTCATCCCCACTGCCTTCTCTTTATTTCTTGTTCAGCAGGTAGTTGGTGGGTCTTCTGCCAGAGATCAGTGTTGCTGATCTTGTCTGGCCAACAGATATGGAGGATTCTTCTAAGGCAGCTGTTTATGAAGGTCTGCACCTTTCTGAGGGTGGTCTTGGTGGTTCTCCAGGTTTCTGTCCCATGAGGTAGGACTGCCTACACATTGGAGTTAAACTTCATGTGTGTTATCAGCAGTCTGGAGCTCCAGATGTTCTTGAGCTACAAGAAAGCTGTTCTGGCTTTGGCATCTGCATCGGTGCCACCTTGCCTGTTGATGATGATGCCCAAGTATGTGAAAGCCTCCACCTCCTTCAGTGCTGTGCTGCCCAGTTTCACTGTTTCTTTGCTGCCTATGTTAATCTTCAGGAGCTTTGTCTTTTCATTGTATATTTGAAGACTCACTTGTGTCAAGGTTGCCACCAGTTCCATCGTCTTTTCCTGCATCTGTTGCTGGAGACAACAATGCTAGGTCATCTACAAAATCCACCATCCCATTCACGAACAGACTGATGGCCTTCTGGATCTCTTCTTGCTCGGTCTCTCGCAGTTGATGTCGAGATCTGTGTCTGCAGGCTGAATCTCAGGAGGGTTCTGTGGAGTGGGTCTGTTTAACAGCTTCTCAAAATGCTCAGCCCGTCTGTGCCTTGGACAACCTTTCCTTCCTTGTCTTTTACAGGCTTCTCAGGATTGCTGTACTTGCTGGACAATTTCTGGGTAGTGTTTTTTCAGGTTACCACAAGTAGCTGCTTGTTCTGCCTCCTCTGCCAGACTGTCAATATAATTCTGTTTGTCCACCTTCACACTCTTTCTCACTTTTCTGTTTGCATACTCTATTTGTGCTTTGCTTTCACTACTGTTCTCCAGCTGTTAGATGTTAACTTGTCTCTTTTTATCCTCCCTCACCTGGATCTTGCACCATGTCTCTGTGGATATTCATGCTTGTGTTGCTGTGTCTTGTGTCCTATCACTTCCTGAAAGGTCATTGTCAGAGTGAATTTGATGTTTTGCCACTGGGTGTCTAGGTTTTTTTTTTCTTCCAGCACCTCCTGTAGAACCTGGAACTTGTTGGTCAGTGTCAGGTTGTATTCCTGTCAGGTGTGTACATCTTTCAGGAGGGTGACATTGAACCTGTCTTCTGGTGGCTGTCACCATCCAATTTTTCTTTAACTTTAGCTTCCACTTGGCTATTAGAAGGTGGTGGTCTGATGCTGCATCTGCTCCTCTCATTACTCTTACATCTTGCAAGGATCTACTGAACATCTAACCAATACATATGTGGTCTGTCTGCTTCTCTGTCACACATCTGTGTCCATGATAGCCTCAGATTCCTTTTCTTGGCTGATAGTAGAGGAACCTGATGTGTTTTCTACTGTTGTAATCTATCCACCTCAAGGTTTGATGTTTTGTGCCTGCTGAGATGCTTTTCTGCTCACCACAGTTGTAAAGAGTGATTATTTGAGTGTCTATGTCCTTCCTGGCAGCTTGAACCAATCTGGCCATTTTCCCCTGACCTCTCTAATCAACAATGCGTTTCCACCCACAGAACTGTTGCTCACTCAGTGTTTTTTGTTTTGTTTTGTCACACAATTCCGTATAAACTCTAGAGAACGCTGTGTGTGAAAATCCCAGGAGATCAGCAGTTTTTGAAATACTCAAACCAGCCCATCTGGCACCAACAGCCATGCCATGGTTAAAGTTACAGAGATCAGGCTTTTTCCCCATTCTGATATTTGAAGTGAACATTGACTCAAGCTCTTGACTTGTATCTGCATGATTTTATTAATCGTGCTGCTGCCACATGATTGGCAGATTAGATAACCGCATAACTGCATAACTACATATTAGATAACTGCATGTACAGATGTTCCTATTAAAGTGGAAAGTGAGTGTATATTTATGTAGTATAGCTTTACACAGATAGGGTAATAAAAAGATTAAATGGAAAAAAAAGATAGAGGCCAGATAAAAATACTTAAAACACCACAACTTGTATCCATGCTTTTCAAGTGGTTATGCAACAGCAAAATCTAATATGTTTGAAGGTCAAATCATCATAAATAGGAGCTTCTACTGATCTGTTGCTTTAACATCACTTGAAAGTAAATTATAGGGCTCATAAAATGCAAACTGAAAAAATATAAACCTGTCATCAGTATCAGGAACATAGAGAACAGACCTAGCTAAACTATGGCATCTATACCACATAAACAAAATCATGCTTACCTTGCTTTTTGTGAACTGAAATGTATATTATTTCCATCTAGATTCATTTCGCCAGGTTGCCAGGTGATGACCTACAAATCAAAGCCAAGACAATTGAGAAAATCATCACAGAAAAGTATGTTTTTTGGAATTTTGCAACTTACAGGCATTCTTGATTTAAAGTAGGCTCATCAATAAAGTAAAAAAAAAAACCTCTCCAGAAACATAAACAAGCACTGAATATGGCAGCAGAGAAGGTCTGACAAACATCTCCGTGGAAGAATGTATGAAGTTGGTCAGGGCACTGGGTTGTAGGCTTATTATTTTTTTTACCATGTGCAAGGCATAACATAGGCCAGTTCCTAGGTCATGATCCTACAGTGAAGTGGAAAAGTTATCCATGAAGTACAAAGTGAAAATCTTAATTCTATTTTAAATTGAGCAATGTAATACTTAGCAATTTAGCTTTAGGGAAATTGCTTTATGGTTGTTGGTGCCAGATAGGTTGGTTTGAGTATTTCAGAAATATTTGAGTGTTTTGAGTATTTAATATTTGAGTATTTCAGAGAGTTTCCATAAAGTTTAGGCTGAATGGTTTGAAAAGCAAACAACCAAAATTAACCACTCTTTACAACTGTGGTGAGCTGAAAAGCATCTCAGAATGCAAATCATGTGGAACCTTGATGAGGATGGGTTACAGCAGCAGAAGTCGAACCACATTGTGTTCTACTTTTTTCAGCCAGGAACAGGAATTTAAGATCACAGCAGACACAGGCTTACCAAAACTGGACAGTTAAAAATTGCCTCTTTTTTTTCTCCCAAATTATAGATTGAGCATGCATTATTATTATTATTATTATTATTATTATTATTATTATTATTATTGATAATAATA
>JAOTRR010000001.1:16583512-16593644 GCA_028570945.1 Gogo arcuatus
TAATAATAATAATAATAATAATAATAATAATAATAATAATAATAATAATATGACATGACATAACATACTTTAAAAATACTTAAATTTAGGAAGTTTGGTGTGTGACATGACAGTGATTCCCTCATATCATGTCCTGACATGCAATTTGACACCATTTCACACTTCCAGATTTCAACCCACACATGAAAATTAATATAAGCCCCCAAATCATGACCAACACTACCTTGCCCAAAATTTATAGCAGTTCATACAAGGGAAGGTAAATCCAGGAGGGAAAGTCATATACAAAAAAACGGGGTAGGGGAGGTATGTGTGTCACTTCTGTAATGACGGACAGACAGACAGACAGATAGATAGATAGTTTATTTTGCATCATATTAAGTAGAGTAGAATTAACTACTATGTAATTTTCATAACATAAATCAGTTTTCCAAGGGTTTTTTTTTTAAACAGTAGTTAGTTTAAAATCAAATTTAATTGGGAAAATATGACTTCATGCAATAATAACTCAGATCAGAATGATCAGAGTTAGCATCCAAGAGGGGTATGTCATTTAAAAAGCATAAGTGCTACACTAAAGCAGAGTACCCCTCTGATTCGTAAACCTTACACAAACGTTCGTTTACAGTAATAAACAGAACCATCTCCACCAATTTGTGCTTCATTTTCCCCTCACCATTTTCACAATGACTACAGCATTTTAGTTTTGGCGTGTTAATATTGGATTAGCATACATATTAGCTCCTCTAGGATAACTACTCACACTGTCACATGTCCTGGCAGGACTAAATATTTAAGACTACATAACAGAGGATAAAAGTTAACATTGTAAAAGAACTACAGAGTGTAGTTAATGAAGTTGCAAACACACAGTGTTATCTTCAGTAGAGACGAGATAATTGCTCTTTCTCTTTGCCTTGCATAATAACTAGCCATTTGTTTGCTTAGCAATAGTGAGGAGGAAATGCAGGAGCTTTGGAGACACCTGATAAATTCTGCTCCTTTGATTTCCTATCTCACTGAGCCAGCCGAAGGAAGGGAGGGAGACGGAGGATGAGGTTCGACTCAATGTGTGGATGCATACAGCTGTATTTACAGCACAGGATTAAAGAATGCAGACTATGTAGTAAGTAAAAATGGATGCTAGAAACAAGGAAAATTATACGACAATTCTTAGAAAGTAGGAATTTTGAAAATTTTGGCAAATTTCTTTTATTTTACTTCATTCAATCCCATTAATTTGAAGTAATCTTGTGATTGTGATCTAAACAATCAAGTCATATTGTCTTGTTACACTGGCACTAGGAGATTTCATTTCTAAGTTTTCAATTTCCATTTAACTGAGTATTAATTTTCATTAGTCAACCTGAAGGCAAACGCTGATTCAGGAGATTGATATTTTATTAGTGCAGTTAAATGCTGTTAACCAACATTAAAGAATGCAGCAGTCATATGCACCCTACAAAGCTTCAGTGCTATTTAGGCTACACTTTTAACAGCAAAAATAAATACATCAGTGCAATAAATGTGCAAAATAATAAATGTATATTTTATATTACACTATTCAATGACATACCAATTCTTATGCACTTGTGTGGACAAGCTGGCAGACATCGCTCAGCTGAAATCACTGATTCTGGAAGTGAGAGCGCGCAGCATGGAAGCTCATGTCCATCAATAGCTCAATGACCAGCCTTCCGGTACACTTAGCTGGTTTTCTTTCCTGTCGGTCTTCATTTCCTGACTAGTTGAAATCCCCATAGCAATGGTATTAGTCAACTAGTCTAATAATAGTTAATAATTTTTTAATTAACCCTTTTTACCAGTACACTGGTGATCCTTTCTGCTGGCAGAATGGAAATTGACTTCACAGACATTTTTAACCAATATAAGCAAATGAAATATTTTATTGCCACAAACTTGTTATAGGATTAGTCAGGAGACCTTTGGCTTTCATTAGCCCTTTACACAGAGATCCCACAGTATTGCTGTCAAGAAGATCCATCAATATTCTGGCTTTGGTTGTTTACCCTGAACCAAATAAAGCCGCGCCAGTATGTGTTTTTACACAGCATGCCAGCGTTCCGCAACCAGAAGCATGACGTGACAACAGAGCTTCGGTGTTTGGATGTTTGAATTCTCCAAAAGAAGAATGTCAAAAACAAATGTCAATGTCAGAAATGTCACACCCCTGTTCCGCAATGCAGGCTGTCCCTTTTACACAGACATCGATCCCACCTCTGTGACTGTCAATCGTTCTGGCTCAGAGGCAGAACAACACAGAGCCCCTGTTCCACATTCGGACGTTTTACACAGAAAGTTTTACAGAGAGATAAAATAAAGGCATAAGATTCCTGTCTTGAACAGGCTGTGTAAAAGGTGCAATTATGTAGATTATCATGTCTGTGCATGATGTTGCTGATGTGCAGGGTGATGAGAAAAGGGAGGAGTGTGAACTCCCTTTCTTCCTTGGCTAGTCTTCCTTTCCTAGTCTTATGGACAAATTATAGAAACTTTTAACATTAAAACAAGACCTCACTGATCAAGATTGGCCATTCATAGACAGTGTTATAGCAATGCGTAAAACTCCCCACCCCCCACTTTATATGGCTGGAGCCGAGGTGTCAGGGAGCGCGGACAGGACAATCAAATAGTGCAAGATAGTGTTTGTGCAAGCAAGCTTGATTGTTCACATACCTGGTTGTTTTGGGGGGGAAAAAAGTCGATAGACTTGGCATGTTTAACTTCACTGTTTACCTTCTTTGATAGTTAGCTTTCTCATGGTTTTGGTCAGCGCACAATCTATTAGCATCTTATAACGCTGGTATGTTCCTGAAAAAAGCCTGACTTTTTCAGACATTTTCGAAGAGTTATTTAGTAGGTTTTTTTTTATTTAGTAGGTTTTTAGGAGGAAGACAGTATGGATTCTGACTGAACCCGGTCCTTGACTTTCTACTGCTTTCTATTTTAAATTTTTGCTTGTAGTGTGGAAATGTCTTTTTGCAGGTAGCATTCAAAGTCATTTTTGCAAGTAACATGGCACTGCATGTTTTCACATGTGGCATGGAAATGTTTTATGTCTTGCTCTCCATGTAGAAGCCTAAAAAAGTACAGCAAATGTGATAGGTAAATATAAATATTATAGAATTATTATATAAATATAATAGCCAATTTAGCATTTACTAATGGTAATTCTGGGTACTTATTATACTAGTATTTCGTATTTGAGGCAGTATTCTGGAAGCTGCATTTGACCAACCTCAAAGACAATAAGCAGAATGCCCAGTTAAAAGGCACCACTGTCTATGACTGTCTCTTTCATGTGAAGCTCCTCAGGACATGACAGCTCTTAATGACATGCAGGGCATACTACCAGCCTCACCAGAACCTGGCCATCGATGAAAGAATGGTCTAGAATTGTGGATTTTGGGATTGGTGAAGCCACAAGTTAAGAGTGTCTAAGCCAGTGCAAGCTGCAGCTGTCAGTGAAGTGTCACAGGTGGCAGAGAAGAGGCCATGCTATCCAGTGACAATTGTGGACACCTCAACCTTTACCAAGAGAGACAAAGCTTCAGCTAAGAGAAGACAGTGTGTACTTTGCCTTCAAAGGAAGAAGTATGGCAAGACTATATACAAGTACAGGTCTTGCGATGTGTCCCTGTGTATTATAGTGAACCGTCTTTGTTTCACTGAGTTGTGATGTCAAGCCAAGCTCAGTAATGCCCACTTGAATTTTTATTATTAAATTTTTTTGCAAATTTGTTCATGTTTTTTATTTACTAGTTTATATTTTGCACTTTCATACTTGCTGTAAATAGTCATTTTTGCCTCGTAAAATCCAACCCTACATCCATGTTGTAAGAGGTGGAAACAGCACCTTCTGCAGGCCTATATTATATGGGACAGTGCTAACAAGTCTTTGGTGCTGATTTCACTAAAGGCTAAATGAGATGAGTAAGTTTTAGAGTTTTTATTCGTGAAATTGCACATTTTGTAACTGAGAGTTTCATGCTATTGCCATTTATTATTTCATTTGGTGCCATTTGGAGAGATTTTCTGTGGCATTCTGTTGGTGGTTGGTGCCATTTAGACGTTCTTTTTTATCATCTTTTTTTTTTAGCAATGTTTGCTATTTGTAGAAGTTGTCTGCTATTTCTTGAAGCTTTGTGTGATTTTTAGAGGCTTTGTGCAATTTCTAAAGGCATCATGCCAATGGGAGAGGTTTGGTGCCATTTGGAGAGAATTGGTGCCATTTAGAGATATTTGGTGCTATTTGGAGACATTTTTACCTGTGTTTTGGATAATCTTACACGGACTTTTAGTGGTTGAAGATAACTTCTTCAAATTTTGGAGGCTTATGGACAAGCACTTTGGGCATCTCAGAGAGCAGGAATAGGATTGATATTGCCATTTACTCTGAAAATATAAATATTTGTATATATAAAAACCAAACATTTTATAATTTTTTTAATCTTTTCTCTGAATATATTGCCCCTAGTAAGCTAGGTAAAAACAGAACTTCTTATGAAACACTGCAGATTCATAAAGCCCTGAGTGTCTACTTACATATATGAGCCATTAACCACTACTGTGAAGTGCAACTTGACAAATAAATTACATGCTGAACAAGGGCACCCCAAAACAGGTGGAAATTCCATTTATTTTTTTTTTTACCTCTGCTAAAAAGGGTTAAGCAGCTGTAATGACTAACTCAACTATTGTAATAGAAGTAGTACTTGAATATACTAGAAGGCTATTTTTCCCCCCTTATACATTATATACAAATATTCCCCATCACTGAAATGTATCAGTCAGGTAGGCTGTGAGATTTACCTTTTATTTACATCACTTTTGTTGTGATAGATTTCAGAACCAGGCCATTAAGGTGACTCAGTGACTGTCAGTAATGTCCAATTACACCAATGGCACCAACGACTTATGACTATTGAGGAATCTGACAAGCACACAAAGGCAGGTCCATTAGAGTTTGCTATTGGGAGCTAATAAAGGTATCATTTACCATGGCGCTGAGATTTTGCTTAGCTCCATTAACGATAGTCACTACAGGTTTAGTCCAGGCATTGCTATGTAATTACGCATGAGGGCTGATATTTCAGGTACTCAAAACCATCATTCCTGTGACACTGCCAATGCTATTTGCACAGGAAAAGATTGGATGTGGAAACTTGGCTTATTTATTCATAGATGTAATAATCTATATGGTTAAGAGAAAATGACAGGCTGCTCATGTCTTTACCAGCAGGTCTGTAACCTATGAACTTATTAAACAGTATTACTTGCATCGGGACACAAAATTGTTTGATTGTGTTTTCTTAAGACATATTACATCATCCCTTACCACTATAAGTTTAATATGAACTAATATCAAGTTTGTTTTACTGAAGAAAAAAAATTAACATACGATTATATGAATCAATTCAATAAATTCGTGTTATCATTAAAAGATGGTAAAGATGGTTGTTGGCTCTTGTTAAATTTCATCTGAATAACATTGTAAGAAAACATCTGAATACTGGACCGTTCCTCAACATAACCTAATCCTTTGCAGTTTTTCAGACGAATGTCATATACATTGTTAGCTGCAAGTCTGACACTATGTTGCAGGAATTTCATTTTTAGCACAAAGAATTTTGGAATTCTTTACACATGTAAATTCTCAGAGTATCAACTAAGATTAGTTATTATTGTAAGAAATATTAATGTTAATTATAACTGCAAGCTGCAAACTCCAGAGTTCAAGCAACCTTCATCAGTAGCACCACCAGTCACCAGTTCCTGCCAATGCATTAAACAGTAAAAAGAACAATAAATGTTATATTGATCAGGTTTCAGGATGACAGATTAAAGATGATAGATCAACAATACCATACACCAAATTTCAGCTCAATGGGATTTTCTAAAATCGGATTATTTGAACATAACCCCACTCCTATGAGAGACCATGGTTCAAATTTTATCCTGAACATGCCTTTCAAACTTCATACAAATCCATCCAACCAGTGATTACTTATAACTGTTTGAGTAAGTTGTTTATACTCCACCCCCACTTGAAATAACTGAGCATGTGGAGGCCATATTGTCAACATATCTCAATATATTTTTGATAATTATTGCAATTCAGACATGGCTGGGTAGTTTGACACTGATTTTGTGAAGATACAGCAAAAGTCCTAGGACTGCTTCACAAAAGTAATATTTTGCAAGTATTATTATGTGAAATGGGTGGGGTTGGTAGAGGTAAATGGTTCTTGAAGATTTTGTTGTTTGACAGAAGCCAAATATTTATGGTAGGAGTTATGGTTCATGGGCCAAAATGTTTTTTTTTTTTTAAAGTATACGATAGTAACACTATCAGGCCTGAGTAGCAAGAGGATGTACTACTTATTGACTAAGATTTATGTCTGTATGACCTACAATTTGGTGTGCATGAAGAAGAAGAAGAAGAAGAAGAAGAAGAAGAAGAAGAATTCTAACAACAATCATTTTTGCTTGGTCCCTTAACAAGCACTTAGTGCTTGGCCCCCTTAAAACATGATTTAACCAAAGCTACTATCATACGAGTTTCCTGATTTTTTCTCCATCAGCACCATACACTAGACGGCACTTTGCGTGGACATGACCTCTTAAGTTGGATGCCTTGGATGACATTTGTCCCACTTTAATAGAGTGTGGTAATCTCTGGCCTTGCAGAGGCCAGATTAATCCTGACTGCTCTAACATTATCTCCTGCTATGCAGATAAGAACACGACACAGCAGGAATTATCACCACCCTCCATTGCAAAGCAACTCCTAACAGTCAGAACAGTCTTGCCAGATACCCAAGGGATAAACAAGCTGTGGTGGCATTCCAGCTAAAGGACAAGGCTCTGATCACTGGACATCAGGTGAGTTTGCGTAATTCTGAGAGAACAACGTGACGTCCAGTGTGCAATGTGCAGTCTTGCAATGTACAAATGCATTACTGAGAGCAATGGTTAAGGTCATGGCGAGGGATTGATGTAAGTAGTTGTACCAGTTCTTATTACTTAATTTATACAAAGGACATAGTGTTCACAAGGAGTTTTTTTATACCCAGATATGCTTAAAATTATTCCAAAACTGGGAAAGTTCCTATAAATAAGTTATAAAACATCATTCACAGTGCAAATTCTTCCTACCTGTGGCCATTTTAGCAAACTTAACTGCACATGATCAAACTATTTTTGTTGCAAAATTTGTTTCAATAAAATCAAACAAATCAATGAATAGCAGAAAATTGTAAAGGGTTCACAAACTTTGTAGTGTCATTGTAGTTATAAGATATCTATAAACAACAGTTTCCTCACCAGCCTGTTTTTATTTTTTCTGTAAAACTGAAGAAAAAAAATGCAGCTTGTCATGTCACCAAGAAACCAGAAAGTTCTGCCTGGAAGACTTTCGCATGTCTGCAACCATAAAGTGAATGTTACAAAGTGCTGACAATGACTCCTTCCAAAAATGTAAAATAAACAGCTCCTCACAGAAATTACATGATGTCAACAGCTTCTGACCAATCAGAACTGAAAATCCAGTATACTGTGGAATAAGTTAAACACAATGAGTAATTGAAAATCATATTGTATTCCCACATATTGATCATTTCTGGCAGCCAAATGATCAGGAAGACACTGCTGTTTCCCTGGAGGCAGCATTAAAGACCCAAAGAACCTAGCATGCAGGCCAGAATTTCTTCACCACATCCTTCACCTTCTAGCTGAATGCAAAGAGGAGTCCTGAGTGATGTGGTCTTGCAATTGTGTATAGCATCAAACAGAATGTAAAAGAGCCTGGGGAGACTTGCCTTTCCAAGGTCCTCTTTGATATCAACAGTCGTCTTGTAATAGTGGTCAAAGGTTTTATAAATGAGGCCCTAGAATCAGCTGCATACTCAACAAACCCAAGCCATCATCCAAAGCAGAAAAAAAGAAGAAAAGTATAAAGAACCAAAGGCTTTCCAATGAGGCACAACTGGTTAACTGATTCAGCTCATTAAATTGATAAAACACAAATTTAACCAAAACAACAAAACAGGTTGTTTGATTTACACATTGCATGCTAGGCTTCATGCTAGCTTCTTTGGCAGATTAGCAAAGCAAGCTAACTGTACTCACCAAAAAGCACCAACAATTTCCAAATTTCCAAATTCCTTCCAAGCTTTATTTTTCTTCATCATTTCTCCATACACTATATGCATTTACTAAGAGGACATATATGACATGATAAAATTGAAACCACATGTATAGGTTTTTCCTCCAATTTGTGCATCAAAAAGTAAATAGGAATTACTGCAGGTAGAAACTAGAGATGTGATTGAGAAACTGAAGAAACACTGGATCACAAGAGTCATAGGATTGTTCGGAATCAGTCAAGCCAATTGTTGGGATTGGTGTCATACCTCAATTCCATAGAATTAATAAAACATCGATTCAGATGTCATTTGTCATGTTGCAACTTTACCATTTGCTGCTTTTGCTGAAATTCTGGCTCCGTATTGTACAATTTCATAGAAAATGAATGGTTGACTGTTATTTGGTCACTCGCTAGTGTGAATCTAGGGTTAAGTTGGGGAACTACTTATAGAGTTGAGTTGTCAGTTTCTTAAGATACAACTTTATACCCATCAGGGAGCTCATTGTGCCTTCCACAACTTGTTGGAAAGTATAAAATTAAAGTTAAAATTAGTTTTCCCATTTCTAACTCAGTGTGTATGCAGTAGGGTGGCACGGTGGTGCAGTGGTTTGCACTGTCACCTCACAGCAAGAAAGTTCTGGGTTTGAACCTCGTGGCCAAATGGGGCCCTTCTGTGTGGAGTTTGCATGTTCTCCCCGTGCTTGTGTGCGTTTTCTCTGGGTGCTCTGGTTATCTCCCACAGTCCAAAGACATGCAGATTAGGTCAACTGGCTACTCCAAATTGCCCATAGGTGTGAATGGTTGTTTGACTCAGTTGTAGCCCTGAGATAGTTTGGACACCTGCCCAGGGTGGACCCCGCCTCTCGCCCAAGGTCAGCTGGGATTGGCTCCAGCTTGACAGATAAGCGATATAGCTAATGGATGTATATGCAGTATATAAATAGTGTAGGTATAGGTTAGAAAGCCCCAGGTGAAAATAATAATAAGAAATAAAGTCTGTGGCTGATGTAGGGTGGTTGATTATTGGTTGAAGGGCATTGCAGAAATTAAAAAAGAAAAAAAAATGCTATTTTACATTAAAATGAAATTTGCCTGACACCAGGCTGAGAGAAAATGCAATATTAATGGCATAATAAGAATTAGCTAAAGAAGAAGAAGAAGAAGAGGGAGGAGAAGAAGAAGGAGAAGGAGGAGGAGGAGGAGGAAAAAAAAAACCTCATCAAAAGAGGAGAATCATTTTGAACCAATTGTCCTGGTAATTTCTCTCTCTAGGTTTTAACACATTTCCAATAATTGTTCCGCCTTGATCTAAGGCACCGTCTGTCTCTTGACTTTAATCTTCTGTAAGCACCATGACCCAAAGGCTGTGCCATCTTTACGTAAGCCTCCTGTCAGTGGGCTGATTAAAAGTGTTGAGGGATAAATGTTTATCACCCTTGCTGAGTTCCTTACAGCAGTTGATGCATTTGAAAACAAGAAGCCTAGAGGAGCTGCGGTGCTACGACAAACACATTCCATTAATTATCGTTATAATTCAGAAGCTAGGAGCTGTTTGATGTACAGTGACTGCTCAGTGTAATAAAGATGGAATGCAGTAGGCCATGCTGTGCAAGAGAGCATGCTTTTATTAACAAGAACACGGGTCTTTTTCACCTTAATAACAGCTTCAAAGGAGGCGTCAAACTTTTTAAGTGCAATCCCAAATCAGAAAAAGTTGGGACGGTATGTTGAAATTGAAAATAAACTGAAAACAATGATTTAGAAATAATCTTTGACCTGTATTGCACTCAAAACAATACAATAGCACATTAGTTGATGTTTTACCTCATGAACATTATTGTTTTTTTTTCCAAAATAAGCACATTTCACTTTTATTTCTTGCAACACATTTTAAAAAAAAGTTGGGACAGTAAAGCATTCACCACTTTGTAATGTTGCCATTCCTTCTCACAACACTTAAAA
>JAOTRR010000001.1:16600395-16610514 GCA_028570945.1 Gogo arcuatus
TACAACAGCATGGCTTCATAGTAAAAGAGTGTGGGTGCTAAACTGGCCTGCCTGCAGTCCAGACCTGTCTCCCATTGAAAATGTGTGGCACATTATAAAGTGCAAACTACAACAGTGAGGACCCCGGACTGTTGAGCAACCTAAGTCATATATCAAGCAAGAATGGCAAAGAATTTCACTTTCAAAACTTCAACAAGTAGTGTCATTGTCCTGAGTTCCCAAACACTTACTGAGTATTGTTAAAAGAAAAGGTGATGCAACACAGTGGTAGAAATGCCCCTGTCCCAATCTTTTTTTGGAACATGTTGCAGGCATCAAATTCATAAAGAATGTTATGTAGTGTAAACACAGGGATGAACAACCATTCACACTCATGGGCAATTTAGAGTAGCCAATCAACCTAACTACATGTCTTTGGATGAAACCAGAGCACCCAGAGGAGACACAGGGAGCACATGCAAACTCCACACAGAAAGGCCGTGTGGGGCTTGAACCCAGAACCTTCTTGCTGTGAGGCAAGTGCTAACTACTGCACCACTCTGTAAAGAGTATATATTTTTTTAAAAACAATAAAATTTATCAGTTTGAGCATTAATTATCTTGTCTTTGCATTGAATTCAATTGAATATAGTGTAGGTTGGAAAGGATTTTGCATTCTCGATTTATTTACATTTTAAACAGGAATGGGGTTGTAAACTGAGATAATTATATGCTTGTCCTTGTTATTTCCCCAAGGCTTTTCAACCTGAATTTTTATAACTTTCAATCCTCTGTTGAACCCTACTTAACATTAACCTTTATACATGTTAGCCTGACAGGAAGATTACTTTAAATATAAGGCTTACTTACATCCCATTGTAATTATTAGCCATTACACCAAGCTTTATCTTTTGGGGTTAAAACTGAATCAACCCAGTGACATGAAATTAATTATGGCTTGAGGAATGGGCACAGAGAAAACCCGGCATGGAGGAACTGTCTGGAAATCCAGGTCGCTTCAGGTTTTGTGGTAAAAATTCAGGAATGAAGGTAGGAGCATTGGACAATACAGAAGGCATGAAAACATGTCACATCAGAAAGAAGGATGGTAACATGCAACTATGTGTTAACTAAGAACATGGAGGGTTCAGGCACTTCATTGGTGTTTCTTCCAAATTTCCATTTTGTTTTTGGAATCTTCTTCTAGAACTGACTTACCTTTTCCTTTGTGCTTTTTTTCTCTTTTCTGTGCTGAAATATATGAAAAAAAGATGAAATTGGATTGTTTGAGCCTCTGGAAACTTGAATTTCAGCTCCAGCTTCTCAACAATCCTCACACTTCCTTGACTAACAGGTTAAAAAAAAAAATTGGCAAAGTGTGCTGTGTACTGTAGGAGCACAGCCAGGGCTTGATTCCATCCACTTTCAACTAATATCATTATGAGACACCATGATGATATTTTAATCCATCCATGTTTGACATGTACAAACTATTTTTTAAATGTATCTCTAATGTCTTCATGCAAGGCCAGAACAGTTAGAATTAGATTTCTATTTCCAGTCCAATCACAGACCACAAACTGATTCAAACTGTGGATAAATTCCAGCAATATTATGTCAAGTATTTATACTGATTCTAACCAGGGTTCTTAAAGCCAAATTCACCATTTCAACACTTTCACCAAAGTGATGTTATATGCTTATATGCTATGTACTGGGAAAAGTCTGATTAGGTCCACTTAGAATGTGCTGGGGAAACAAAATAATAATAATTAAGGTTAAGATCAGTAAAAACGCATGACTGTAATATGGATAACATTCAATCTACTGCCAGTCAAAGTAGGATGATTATATGCTTTGCTAGCAGTTAGTTAGCTGGGTAACTATTTCATAGGACATGAGGGTGTTTCTAATTTGCATATTCATGCATATTCATATATTTAGCCATTCTCAGTCATTTTTTGAACATAAACATTGCTGCCAAATATGTATATGCTTGTTTACAGTGTTTGTTCATTTATTTGTTTAAGCCTTATTAGATTGAATTAATATGACCTCAAAATATACCACACTGGACTTGATTTTGCATTTAGGAGTTTTTGGATTAACCTTCGTAACCACAACAAAAAATGTGTACAGCATCTACAAAGCAATGCTTGCTTTTCATCCGATTTTAGACAAGACAACCATGTGGGAAATCGAGGGGCTTATTAGGTGGGAGGATTCACATCCCAGCGTTAATTTGGCATCTCCCTGTACCCACTTTGGATTAATCCAATTTAAAGGCTTATACACAATTGATTTGAGCTAATCCGAATTCCATCCACAAGCTTGCATACAAACAGTATGATTCATGCCACTGATTCACTCTCAGATGATGAGCTCATCCATGCAACTGCTCATGTCCTGTGCATACTGATGACCTCCAACAACACACACACCCACACACACCACACACATACACACAAAGTCTCCAATGACATTGTAGGAGCTTGTATCATTGACAGTGGAAAATAGACTGATGGCCATCTTGTGGTTTTGAAAGAGCTTTCATTAGGATTATAATAATAATAATAATAATAATAATAATAATGTTCACTCATATACTTTCGGGTGTGAAATTCGAGCACATAAGATACCAGTGCCACCAAAATGCAGACTTGGAGGAAGACTGTGGGGCTCACGGCACCGTTTAGGGCACGTGCTTCATTTTACATGTACGTCCATGTGCAAACATTAATAAAACCTACAAAATGTACAGCACTTTTGCCTTCCTGGCCTGCTCTAACCACATTTTGTAATAAACGCCAAACATCACATTATTATTACATTAATATGAGAATCCATTTAACAGCTCATTCTTGAAACATCCTTTACATGAGTCATCCCTTATAGGTTATGAAAAATGTAGATTTTAGTTCAATAACATTTACTCAGCCCTGTTTCCTGAACACATTAACCCCTATGAAATAACTGGAATATTCCACAAGTCATATTTCTGCCAACAAATCCTCCTCCTTAGGCTTTTGTGCGCATGAGTTTGGAAGTGGTAATTATGATGTGGTGTGTGTTGAAGTGGTTCTGGTCCAAAAAAATGGATGGCGTGAGTAAAATTCTCATGTTTTAATTATTTGTTTCGTATCATCAATGACAAGAAGTTCCCTAGTGGTAATTATGACACCGTGGTGGTATTCATGAGTTCACTTCGAAATTACAATATTTTCTGACAGTGTTTGAAGGCAGGATAAAGTCATCAGGCCATTACATCATCTGAATTTCCTAAAGATGACAGGAGGAAGAAAAGTAAGTTATCTCATTGTGTTATGATATTGCCTGACAAGGTCACTTTGAAGCAACCTGGTACAACCTCAGACCAAATTATATGACACTGAGTCAAATGAAAACCTTAAAAGTGCAACATAAATTGGAATTGAATCTTTTTATTTTCTAGTGGAATCCAGAAACTCCTAAAGTATTGGGACACTTGTCTTGAACAAAACAAAGTTTATGTAGAAAAATGAATGAAACAAGAAAGGTTTAAAGTTCACCCTCATATATTGAAAATAAATGAATAATTACATTTATTTTAAGCCAAATTTTTGAATATATGTAATGTCCACATGCCAATAGCATGGATGCTACTTAACCACATTTGGTGTATTTCCTAATTCTATGCTAACTCTATACTCTAACCTAATTCTATAACTCTGTTACTCATTTAAGAGCAAAATGCAGCAAAGAAACCATGTAAAAAAAAAAAATAGATTGTTGTCTAAGCTGGGCTAACTCATAATTCTTGTTTATGAATATTTAAATTCGTGTTTTCTTAGATTCAATGTTGGAAAATATAAAATAATAAAATTTAACTTTTATAATTTACAGGCTGAAGTAGAGCCCGATCATGGAATCATCCCTAGTTACTCTAGTATTTGTGTTCTGTTAATGTATTTTAGTCACATGATAATTGTTCATAGAGTAGAGACAACCACTGAGAAATATTATGAACTCATTTAAAATAGTTCGGTTAATGGAACATATAGCATGACCTCTATCTCTCTATCTATCTACCATATACAGTATAAACCATTTGCATCTATGTCACCATAAAAGACAGTGAAAGTGTGCCATTTTTTTCTAAATCCCTGCAAAAGAGCACCATGAAAAGCATCAGCATCAGGTAATTTTCAAAGGAAAAAGCATCACCACATATCATGTGAGGGGAAAAAAATGCCTTTTTACCTTTACATAATGTATTTGTTTCATGGCTGAAATCTCTTTTATAGGGCATGTTCCACTGTCAGAGAAAGGCCTAATGCGGGTGCTAGTGAAAGCTAGCCATTTTCTATCCATTATGATGACATTGAATCTCATCCTCAAGCAACATTTATGGGCCTATGCACTTTATTCAACAACAGCCTCTGCAGGGGAGAGAGCATCAGTGCAAAAACAGAAGCAGGGAAATAAATAAATAAATAAATAAAGCTTTCTGAGGCCCATTACCTGAGTTTTGGGTTCATCTTCATTGCAGAGGAAACACAAAGCTTTTCCTCAGTAGCTGTTAAAACAAGCTGGACTCTGATTGACTTTTGTTGCCTAATTAATGAGGCTTGTAATTAACTCTGCTGAAGCAGGGCTTTGCCGAATGATAACTGAGCAGCTCTTCATTTTTATGCAGATTAATAACTAATTAATAACTGAATTTTGATCTTTTTTTTTCTCTCCACTGATTTCACTTGGCCCAGTTTGTTTTGTAACCGTATGTTTGGTATTTGATGTATCTGCCATGATTTCTTTGCAACAACCTTCACAATGTTCATATAGGACACTATGTTGCTTACTATGGATGTAACCAAATACAAATACATTATTCAGAAAGAACAAATAATGTGTTGTAAACATACAGTATACAAACAGGAGACACACTATCGTATGCTGTATCATCAGTCTTACTGAGCTCCAAAATAAAACCTTATTTCTACCATATTTGTTCAAACTAGCCTGAAATTCACAAAAGAAATACACTTTATGGCCAAAAGTATGTGGACATCTCAACATCACACCAACTCTTACTCCAAACTTTGAAGCACACAATTGTCTAGAATGTTTTTGGATGCTGGAGCATTAAGAATTCCCCTTTACTTGAACTAAGAGGCTCAGCATGATCATGCATCTGCACACATGGTTTTCCAAGGGTGAAGCAGAAGAACTCGAGTAGCCTGCACAGAAGGTGACCTCAACCCCACTGAACACCTTTGGGATGAACTGGAACACAGACTGCACCCCAGACCTCCTCACCTGACATCAGTGCCTGATCTTATTAATGCTCTTGTGGTTGAATGAGCACAAATCCTCACAGCCACACTCCAAAATCTAGTGAAATACCTTTGCAGAAGAGTGGAGGTTATTATAACAGTAAAAGGGGAATAAACCTGGAGGGGGATGTTCAACATGCACATGGGTGTGATGGTCAGGTGTCTGCATACTTTTGACCGTATAGTGTATGCCTTTATTTATAAAGCCACCTCTCCATATCATAGAAATGAAATAGAGATATGCCTCATAGAGATTCATAGAAAGTTTGTCTTAATTTGTCTCCTGAATTTTGACCCACTTCCATGTTTATTCCTAGCATTTCCTGTTTGTTCCCATATAAAGCACATGGATTCATACACATATTGTGAAGCGTTGTAATTTGCACCATTGTTTTTTTGTTTGTTTGTTTTGTTTTTTTCCCTTTAGGAACCACTGTGGTGAAGTGTGTCGACCCAAACAGATTGCAAGATTAGTACCACAAAATGACTGTGAAGTTTGTGTCCAGAAAAGTGTACACAAAGTTAATCAGAGTTAATCTTAATTACATCAAACCCAATTAGTAATAGGCCAGATTTACATCACTAAATCTGTGCTTACAAACTTGCAACAATTTGCTTGTTGTGGTCCAATAAAATAAAATCCAACCATATTGTAACAGTCCCGTGATGGGGCTGACGCTGAAACATGAGGGCAGGCGGGTTTGGGACGGGGTAACACTTTTATTGTACACACAAACACAAAAAGAAAACACGCTTTTCAGCGGATGGAGCACTCGCAATGAACACACAAACACACTGACACATTAACTCAGGCAGGAAGCTCTTCTTCTCTCCTCTCCGCCTCTTTTATCTGCTCCTGTCACTGCAACAACACACACAGACACAGCACATTAATTACCCTCAGGTGCGACCCCTTCGTCACTCACCTTCCCTGACTCCGCCCTCCATTCACATACCGGCGCTCCACCACACCCCCGCTGCCACACATATCTTCTCCCATTTGATTAACTTCATATGAGTTTCGCATTTTTTAGTTTCTCAGATTGTAGAATATATATATATATATATATATATGGCATAGTAGGGCCACTGAAGGGGGAAAAAAACAGAGCTGAGGCAGGGGGTAATATTCTGAGAAAAAAATCCCTCAGAATGTCCAAGATTAACGTCGCACACTTACAAGAAAAAAAACTCAGATGTTCTCAGAAATTATAGTCATAAATTTGTGAGAAAAAACTTAGAAATTCCTGAAAAAACTCAGAAATTCCAAGATTAAAAAGTCAGAAATTCTAAGATTAAAAAGTCAGAAATTCTAAGATTAAAAAGTCAGAAATTCTAAGATCAAAAACTCAAAAGTTTACAAGAAAAAACCTCAGATAATCATATTTTAGACTATCACTCATAAGTATTGTGCAAAAGCAGTTTCCCGTTACTTTCAGTCTGTGGATTCTTCTCATCTGCCCAAATCTCTGTTACTTTGAAACGGCTGAGTTGAGAACTATAGGAAATGCAGTCTTTCCTCCTTGAACGCTCAATATAAAAGAATAAAGCACCGGGAGATTTTCAAACTACATTTCCCAGAATGCACTGCAGCCAGGAAGAAGAGAAGGGAATTTTTTTTTTTTGTTTTTTGTTTCAAGCAAATTTATGACTTTATAATCTCAGAAAATATCCAAGATTTTCCTCATAAACTTTGATCTCAGAAATTCTGAGTTTTTTTTCTCAGAATATAACCCCCCCGCTTCAGCTCCCTTTTTTTTTTTTAACCTACAATGGTCTTAATATTCCATTTGTAAGTCAGCTTGTGTGTTACTGGAGCTTGTGTGTATTGTGGCCTCACATTCATTTTTGAGGATGATGATGCACAGCGTCTCTGTGTATTTGCTATACAGGGCCACAAAATAAGAAAATCCTGACAAAGTCAAGCATTTAAAAGATATGTACATCATTCAGCACTGAACCTTGCTGATATGCTGACACAAAGAAATCCATTCTCTGTATCTGTAACGTGTTTATTATTCGATCACACTGACAGGCCTTTAACAGACGTCGGATCTTTGGATAAAAGTGCTGTGTATAGACGCACAGGTGGATCCTGGGGGAAGGTGAGGGTTGGTAATAATGCAAAGCATAACTATGAGATGGTCTTGGATGAGTAATTGAGCCTGTAACTCCTTGCTAAACAAAAGAGCAGAGAAAAAAGATTTAGTTCTATATTTTATTATTTTCAGCTATCTTTCTGCTATCCCTGAGTGTCTCTGAAATGCATCCAAAGTGATTTTTACCCTGAAAAGCAACTGCTATAAAAAAGTGCCTTTTTCTGCCTCGGCAACTTGCAGCTCATTTTCACAGAACACGCCCACTCATCTTTAATATTCATAAAGACTGCCCCTCATGTCTTCATTAATATGCATGAGCATGCAAATATATTTCCGAACACAGTTTGCATGTTTCAAATTCAGACTGCTGACTTGCTTGAAATCGCAGAATGTGATCGACTTAATTCTAATTTTAAGCCCAGTGAAACTCGGGCCATGCATATCTTCTCAATTTTTTTTCATTAATTTCAATTACAAATATAAACAAATAGTAATTATCATTTAATCTACTTGCATAGGGCATAAATTCCAGAAGTTGTCAGAGTGAACGTGAATAAAATAAAATAAAATAAAATAAAATAAAATGAAATGAAAAGTCAGATTCGTTTGCAGTCCAGTCCTTTGAATTTGCAGTCTGCTTAATATGGCAGTGCTGGTTACATGCTTAAGGCTCTGGGTTACTGATCAGAATTCTGGCAGGGATGCAGATAGGGTTCCTAAGAATTCCCAATTCCTACGAAGCTGGGATATGTGAAGAAAAGCATTTCTCTACTGTAATGTGTCTGTATATATAACAAATAAAGCCTTTCTTCTTCTATATATATATACCTCAGTTTTTAGGGCTTAGCAGTGGTTCTGTGGCCATCCTGGGTTCTAAAATCACTAGCTCAGAACTTCTCAGAACCACTGAGCCCACTATTAAGCAATGAGAAACAAGACTGAGCTGAGTTTCTCAAAGCTCGTCAATAAATGATAGAGCAAGTTTTGCATTGCATTAGCAGTTAAGCTTGTCTTAATTTTATATTCCTTTTGTACACTGGACTAATCGAGAACACTCACGTAACTAATTGGCATTTCCTGGGTATCAGCTTCCCTACTAAACTGAGTGATTCATAAACCACAGATCTTCTCCTCGACTGAGCAGTATTCTTGGAAGAACAAGTTGAATCATCATGGCTGCACAGTTAGTGCCAGGAAGTGCATTACATGTTCTACAGGATACTTGTTTTATAATGTAACAGACTGCCTCATCTCATTATATCTCCAGATTCAACTTTTACTGGTCTTGCAGTCAGGGTTCTCCTGCGTCTTGGTTTCATGCAGTAAAGTTTCCTAGCAGTACTGTCGAATATAGGGATGTCTGAAGGTCAAATAAGTACTCTGATCAGTGTTACCTTTGTTGATGAAACCTAAGCCTAAGTGTTTTTGTCTGTTCTCACAAGTCCAGCTTGTCCAGCCTTTTAAAGTCCTTTTTAAGCTAAACTTCACTCTAACTCAAACAATACTTAACTACACTTTTACTTTTGGGTAAATACATCTGTACTTTTTTACAAACTTGCAAAGTTTGTTTAATTAGCTTATTTATTATCCCAATTGTGTTTAGGTTTCAAATTTATCCATCCATTACCAATGCTGCTTATCCATCAGGGGAATGTGGAGGAAGCTGGAGCCAATGGGAAAGAGAGAGAGAGAAAATACACCCTAGGGTGGTTGCCAATCTATCACAGGGCTAACACACCTATTCATCATTCACCCCTATAGGTGGTTTAGGGCAGCCAGTTGACCTAATTCACATGTCTTCAGACTGTGGGAGGAAACCCATGCAGTCAGGGGAACAAGTATGTACAGAAAGGCCCCAGTTGGCCACAAGGTTCAAACCCTAAACCTTCTTGCTGTGAGGCGACAGTCCTAACCACTACACCACCATACCGTGCAACTCCAAGATAATGGTGCCTTCAAATGGGGTCATATTTACCATGTTCACGAGAAGAGGCCATATCAACACCTCCTCTTGTGGTATTCACGACATCGGAAGTGGAAATATTCTGAAAGCTCTGAGTTCATGAGTTGTGAAGTGTTTGTTGACGTTTTCAGAAATGGCAGAGGGTATGGAAGTACATTTTTTGGTGGATGGTAAGTTAATATATGATCATTTTAGTCATATACAGTTTTCTTCATATGGTAATTTTATAATATGTCTGAGGAAAATGTTCACATTCCAAACCACCTCATCTTTTCATTATGCATTTGCATTTCCTATATTACATTACCTGCTCGTTAGCTTGATAAATTGTTAATGTTAGCTTCGGTGGCTTCTAGATGCCATTGCCTAGCAGCAGTGTTCTCATGACAACTTACCACTTGAATGCCAAGCATTTCATGTACGTGTCATAATCATGAGCTTGCAAGTTCCATTTATAGTCAGCATAAGTTAACTCTGAGAAAAGTGCATGCATGAGGAGATAAAAAAAGCATTCATCAATGGAACACAGATAACATGATTCACCATGGCAAAAGGAGAAAAAAAGGCTTGAGCCTCCTATTTCACCCCAGTGGACTTAGAAATATTTATGAATGCATAGTATGAGTATATATTTAAGAAAAAAAAGCAATACAGTAGCAGCAGCAAAAGAATGTGAGCTGGCTTGGCAGAAAATTGCTGACTGAGTCAATTCATGAGTATTAACTTAAAAAAAGAAAAGTTTTATCTTGAGTGTTCCACTTTATAT
>JAOTRR010000001.1:16665414-16678601 GCA_028570945.1 Gogo arcuatus
TAATATTGACAAAATTACCATTTTTATAAAAATCGGCATTTTATGGGTTGAAAATAGCTCAAAACACCATCTACTGGTTAAAATCATTCTGAATGTTGCAAGGCCGAGGTTGGCGTAGAGTTGACCGTTTGGTACTTCTCTACATCATGAAATTTGTATAATGTTAACACCCTCAAACCAGAGGTGGCCGGCCCACCTCCCCCAGCCCCCGAGTCTATGAAACCGCACTCATTTTCAAATATAGGCTGATCGAGACTCGTCATTCAACTCCTGCCTCACACATCCACATCCTTCTCCTCACCCCACACCGCTCCTCAGCCCCTCCCCGCCTTGGCCCCTTGCCCCCCTTTTGTAAGCATTTTTCAAACTCATGCAGTACTTGGAGTTAGGCTCAGAGCTGGGGTTGAAGTTACACTTTAACTAACCCTGCTTCAGAATCCAATCTCTAACCTTGCTCTTTTGTTTTCTAAAGGCTGATCTATGAAAAGCAGAAGCAATATCCTAATTTTTGCATTGTCCACTCAGATGTGTGGATAAGAGAGAAACTGCATGAACAGCACATCCTCTCAGAAGAGATTATTTCTTATCAGATCTGCTGCCTTGATACCTTAAGAGCCACAGTGGCTTTATTCCCCCATGGTCACGCTTTTCAGGCATGATGATAATCAGTGGTGGGGAAAAAAATTGAGAAAAAAAAATGAGGACATGTGTGAGGCATAATATTCTGAGAGGAATTCTACTGGGTAATATTGAGATATACTGTGCCAGTGCACATTTTGTAGTGTTTCATCCTGGAAGTAAAATGGAGCAGTGAAGCATGGTGGTTCTAGCATCATGTTAAGAGATATCCTTGGTCGCTTCTCTGACTTAACCTAGTCACTCATTTCGTGGTGGATGGTCTCATTTAGGCAGAATTGTGGTTGTGCCATATTCCTTCCATTTTATAATAGTGGTGCTCTGTGGTATGTTCAATGTTTGGGATATTATTTATAAGCAGGCGATTTGTATCCATACTTTTCCATACTGTATGTGATTTTTGATGGTAAACGTATGCAGTCACAACTTTTATGTCATTATTGTTAAGTAACTTACAATGTTATGGGTCATTTGCGGTAGATTCATGACATATAATCCTAATTAAGTCCTTTTGAATTCCAGGTTGTAGCACTACCAAATGTGGAAATGTTCAAAGGGGGCGAATACTTATGCAAGCCACTGTATGCCTTTTAAATCTCAGATTTTTTTTTGTTTCAAATCTTTGAGAGAAAATGAATGTTTACATTCATTAAACAAGCATTAATAGTTCTTGTCAGCACCGAACTGAATGAACTGCACCACATACAGATTTCGCACTTGCTCAGGAAAAAAAAAAACATTTACAGTATCGGACCTTTAACTCTCTACAGGAGCGTTTATGCGTTTGCCTTTACATTCGTTTTCCCTTCTAATGTTTTAAAGTCACAGAATGTCAGACAGAGGCATAGTCTCTACTTTGGAGTTTATCCTAAAGCAAAACTGACAAGAAAATATTTTTTCTGTGACTGCACAAGAACTGTTTTATAAGCTTCATAAATTCTGTGACCTTCACTGATATCTTTCTGTCTTTTCTTTCTCTGAGAAAGCAAGTACCCTGTTGCATAGTAACTGTCTTTGTTCATAGTTGGATCTTATTCTCTAAAACACCTTTCTTTCAGGATAGAGCATGTACACGGGAAGAAAAAAATAAATAATTTCATAAGAGGACTTGACTCTAATTTTCTGTCACCTTTCATGCACATAATGTAAAAATCACATTTTGGTAAAGAGGAGTTTTTGCTTTGGCACTTTGACACTTCGCATTTGCTTTGAATGTAAAGTTTATAGTGATGTACTAGTTCTAATATGTTATTGATTCTATAGTAACAGAGGGACTTGTACGGTGGAAGCTCCGCATAAACAGATTTTTTTTTAAAGTGTGTAGACATTGATATGGTGAATTTTTTACTGTGGAGATGTTTATTTTATATTTATGGAAGGAGTCTCCAGTGTCAGTGCTTCGAAACAAAACAGCCAGTGTTAAAGCTGTAACTTTTCAGTTTTCAGACACGGGAAAGGCTTCATGGTATCAACATAACAAGCTATGGTTTTTTTTTTTCTTTTTTTTGGTCTTATTTAAGACATGTAGAGAGGAAAAATGAGGCTGGTGAAGAAAAGACTGTTTATAGCTGCTGTAATGTAAATGAGAACAGGAACAGGTTTCGCAGACGTTCTACAACATTAAAAGGATAAAAAGTACAAAGTTGCGTTCTTTAATTAATAAATAATTAAATTGTTTTCAAACTGTTTTGGTATAAAAAGAAATAAAACACTTTGGAACATGCAAAACAACTTCACCTAGTAACAGTTGGGTCGCATCATATTCCCCCACCTTATTCTTGATTATTTTCTTATAACAGCATGTTTTATTCCTTACTTAACTGGTTCCTCGCAGTTTGACACTTATTTGAATGGTAACAAGGCCATACATTTACCTTTGCAGGAAAAAAAGTATGTCATTTTGATTCATTCTGCTTCACATGGTTATCTCATTGGGCCTCTTGTCAAGGTTAATAGACACGTTGCAAAGAAATCCTTGAGGAACGAATGAATATTCATTGAATATATGAGTACGCTCTTTCAGCTGGAAATGAATAGAGCTCTTTTTTTTATTGGCCGCCTCCATCAAGCAACTTCTGAAAAGAGAAAGATGTCATTAAAGCTTGAGATAAACTCCATGATGAATGCAGACGGGTTGTGGGAGAAGAACGGCGAAGATCTCTGTGAATACAGAGCACAAAAGAGGCTGATTAGACCACATACCTAGCAGTTGTTAAGATGGTTGAGGGGTGATGAGAAACAATATATGAGGCTAATTAAGGATTGAATCATGACTTCAACATGTCCAAGGCATCATCTCTTCTTTCTCCTGTCTCCTTTCCTTTTTTTTTTGTTTGTTTCTTCCCATAAAGGTCTCGGTAAAAGAAAAGAGCATATTTTTGTCCTCTGTGATGCCTACACTGCTAAAAGTTTGGACTTAGACTTTTCTTGTTTTCTTGTTTCAGACATCTGAACATTTAGCATGCTGTAAAGACCATTACTGTTTATTGAATTGAGGTGGTGTTTACTTTGTTTTTTCCCCCTGCTCAACACTTATCAGTGTTTCAGGTGAAGCCTTTCAAATTGAAGCCATTCACTTACAGTCTTTATAGATTTTTTTTAAAATCTGTTTTTCTGATTTGTAAATCTCTCTTTTTTTATCACCAAGGCCTTCTGTCCATGCTTTATCTGCACCATTTCACTTGCACCAAAAGTCGAGCCATTTGCATCAAGTCACCTGTGCTGACTGAAACATTATGGGATGTCATGCTATCAGTATAATATGATCCACAGCTGAGGAGGTTAGTCACATCCCAAAGAAGGTGAATGTAAGGTAATCAGCGGCTGATGTATATTTATGTTTTCCGTGATGGAGGTTTTTGCTTCGGCTTTGGCAAAAGGCTGCTGCGATGGGCGATCGCTCACGTCCTTGAAAATAGGTCGGTGAATATTTCTCTGACGGAGCTCAAAATTACAATGCAGTCATTTTCTTTTGTATTAAAATAAAAACCTAAGCTTGGGATATGGATTGAACAGGAGCAGCAGGAGTCTGGATTTCAAGTGGTTCAGGTTGCCATTTTTATCATTGCATATATTATTGTACACAATCTGGATGAGGATAGCAGAGCATGCACAACCTAGACATGGTATATATATTTATATTAAAGCCACTTGGATAACCGCAATATATTTTGATGATCAAGTGCTGTCTAGATGATCAGTAATACAGTTTCAGATTTTTTTTTGTTTTTTTTTAACCACACCTCTGAAGACAGATTGATGACAGCCGAGAGATGCGACCAGTTCCGGTGCAGCACTTGCGTGTGCAAGGGTAGGCAGAATACGTCCCATGGATGAGAGAACGCCGCTGGCAGAACGTTCGGTCTCTGATCATTAACTCTCCGAATGCACAAATTCGCTGTAATTAGTCTCTGACACCGCTCTCACCCTGGACGTAGGCTCCACAAAGGGAGAAAGGAGCTACAGCAGGACAATTAGCTAATGACACAGAACGAGTACGATATCATCACCACGCTCCAAGAGTTCGCTCTTTTGTCATCGACAGCAACCGAAGGCCCCGCCCTGAGATCTCTTGCTCTCTTGACGCATGCACTCTTGCTCAAGAATGGGGGGGGGGGGCAGGATCCAGATGTGCAAATCTGAAAACAGTTTGTACGTGATACTTTATATTGTAAATGAGAAAGTGTTCCACAGCATATAACTTTAAAGGGATGAAATGTACGATGTGTCATTGTTTAATAAATAATAAATAAAAGACACGATTGTTGGAACGTTGCTGTGGTATAAGAGAAATAAAACACTCCATGATGTGCTGTTTTAGGAAAATAATCAACTTCAGGGTGGAAACAGTGAATCTGCTACATCACACCAAACTGCCATTGATTATTTTCCAATAACAGCATGACCCCAAGGTTTTTTTTTTCTTACTTATATGAGGTAGCAGGAGTAAAATCAATTGTAAAGATGGATCGTTTCTTTTTTTTCTATGATCATCTCCTCTTTTCATAATCTAAATTCAAATTCAGCCATCACACTTTTCCGACCTTGCAGCTTTTAATTCTGGACTCCACCCCCTGAACTCAAGCCTTACAATTGACCATGAATGAAGAGCTCTGATGTCTCAGGATTTAACGCATTTTAGTTCATTATTATGTTTGTATCCACTTTAGATACTAAGCTCCACCCTTATGGCTGTCATAATCTTTAAAAAAAAAGATAGTGATGTGACACTTTCTGGTAGAATTTGTAGAAAAGAAATAAATAAATGCTGTATATTCAGAGCTTAAAATGTATATCATGAGCGTAGAATCTAAATTAGAGGTGGATGTTTATTCATTTTGCTGTGAATAAAGGGAAACTAAAATGTCACGTACTTGTGAACAGGTGCATTAATGAAGCAGCACAGAGGAGCTAAAAAAAAAACCATCTTGAATAAACCTCAGGGACTAAAAGAGCATCAGGCTGACTATAGGTGAGAGGAAATGTAAAAAAAAACAAAAACAAAAAAAATATTTTAGCATTAGACTTTTATAAAATTCTTTTTCTTTTTTTTTTACTGTGAAGTACAGCCTGAGAGAAAGAGTACATTTATTAAACATCTGTAGAAAAAACTACAAGGACACACCATACTGAGTGTTTACCAGTGAAAAGAAAAATGTATATTCTTTGTAGTTTAGCAATTTTTCCATCACAGGGAATAAACTTACATATAGAAAAAAAAATCAGGAAAAAAATAAAACATACAATATATGGAATAATAATAATAGAATAAGAAGAAAGAGGTTTCATAATAAAGGTTTCACTTATATAGCACTTTTCTCATACCCAAGTTCACTGTACAATCAGAAAAAGAATGAAAAAGAATAGTCTGACAGTCTGAACACAGTGTACCTTTTTTTTTAAAGCGCTCTCACAGAGGGTTAAAAAAAAACACTTAAGGGTGCTACATGGAAATAAATAGTCGAGATAAATACTTCCTGCAAAGGGACAAAAAAAGAGCCCACAAAGAGTTCAAGAAAACTTAAGGGTTCTGAATGGATTTTAGGGGAAACATTTACGTTTTTAAGAAAGAAAGAAAGTATCGAATCTTTTTTTAAGGGTTTCCACAAAGCAACAAACAAACAAACAAACAAACTTGAAGGGCAGTCAGAGAGAGCAGACCTCTGCCAAGGCTGAATGCTTTCTCGCAAAGTAGGCAAAAGGGAAACTACATTAGTAGATCCATCCCATGACTCGGATCCACTCCAAAATTTAGTGGGTTCTTCCTAAGCCCATGCTACATCTTTCCACCAAGTTTCATGGAAATCGGGTTGGGAGGTTTTGCGCAATCCTGCTTAAAAACAAACAGACAAACAAACAGACAGACAAATAAACCTCACCGAAAACATAACCTCCTTGTCGGAGGTAATACTGTAAATAAATAAACCTGCCTTGACAATTTTACACGAGACTCATTTTAATGGTTTCAATAAAAAGGAAAAAACACTTAAGGGTGCTAGATGGGAAAAAAAAAATAAAACCTCAAAACCTCATGGTATTTAAGGGTTCACCCAGGTGTTCAACAAAATTGCTTAAGGGAAAAAAAGGCAGATGCTAGATGACTTTTGGGTTCCCCCAAAGAGATAAATCTCTATTTTTTGAGACACTGATACGTTTTCAGCTACTCCCCACAACACTACAGTTTCTTACTGCATCTTCTTCACACTGCTCTTTGTCTCGGTTCGGTTCCAATTCATAAAGTGCTTATTTTTGGCTCCTGAGTGTGGGATGAATTCAGCTGATATTCGGAGAATCGTGGCTTGTGTTTACTCTTCCTCTGTGGTTCCCTGTAGAGTCAGCTGGGAAGGAAGTCCTAGAAGATGGAAATTAGTTTATGGATGTGTCCCCTGAGTCTCTGGGCTTGTTTTGGCCGTGTGTGTGTGTGTGTGTGTGTGTGTGTGGAGTACACAGCAGCACAGGAGAGATGTGGGATTGCCAAGTCCCCCACCGTGTGTTTATACTCTTTATTGGTTTGAAATGTCAGCCGGACTCAGAAGATTCCAGCAAGTCACCTCTCTTTAGAAGATTTCCAAACAAAATCAGCCTCCTGCCAGTTTGGTGGACGGGGTAAAATCTGTCCAATCAAAAACGTCTTCAGAAAGAAGGTTTAAGGTGTGCTTGTAACTGCACTGCTTCTTAACGAGAACATGCGATGTTCAGACATGTCTCTTGTTCCGTGTATGGTTCAGTTAATAGGTTCTTGCTGCTGAGCTCTTCAAGCTCTTATTGTTCTTGAGTGTTTCTTTGTCAAAGCTGTTAAGCCACAAAGCTGCTGATTTCATCCAATGCACAATGGCATCAAATTTGAAACACTGATATGAGTATATGCAGCCTAATAGACTGTTAATAATAATATGACTAATAGCTAATTGGATTAAAGAAGGGCTCATGTGCACACTTCAGAAGTGAATAATCCAATTTTAATACACCAAGAAGAATTACAGGAATAGGCATCATATAAACCCTTGCAATTGCAATCTATACCTTGGGGACATGCTGTTGTTGGGAAAAAAATCAACAATGAGATCGGGTGATGAAGTGGAGTCACTGTTAACTCCTAAAGTGGATTATTTTCGTATAACAGGAGGTGTTTTTATTCCTCTTACATCACAGCAATTTGGCACAATTAGGCACTTTTTAATGAATGACGTCATACTTCTTATCCATTTGTAGTTACAAGTAATGTTCAAAGTTATAGCAGCTCGAAACAGTCTCCCTCACCAGACTCTCCCTCTCATTTTTCTCTCTCGAACTTAATAATCAAACACAAACAAACAAACAAAAACCATAGTTCGTAATGTTACCAAGAAACCGGAAAGTGCAAAGACTTTCCCATGGAGGAAACCTTCTCTCTGTTACAAAACACTGACAATTGAGGCTCCTCCCATACAGGCTAAATAAATATTTCCTTAAAGAAGATGTTGTTAAATAACAACGTTTTTAAATGTTTTTTTATTGTTAGCCTTAATGATAGAGTGTCCACCGTAGAAGTCTCTGTGAATGAGCTGTTACTATAGAAATGATAACGTATTAGAACAAGTGAACTACCATCATAGCTGCTGTTATAGAACCGAATCAAAAACCTTGTGACTAATCAGAATCCAGCATTCAATAGAGCTGGAAAAGTGAAATTTGTTCTGATAAATTTAAGCCTGCTGTTTATCAAAACGTATGAAAAAAATAGATGGATATACTATGGATAATGTTACACTAGAAAAAATATAATGCTATAGAAATAATAGACCAAGATCTACCAAGATGCTTAAATCACTTTATAATCCCATACTACCTTTAGTGTTGGTGTGTCTGCAGCTTTTCTTGTGGTTTGTGTAAGTCCAGCTTTGGACTGCATGGACTGATTTGGTTTACAAGGTAATTTCTCAGAAAGTGGGGTCACAAGCACTCGAAAGTGGTGAGCAGGGAGTTCTTTGCCTGTGTATCCCCCAACACACACATGACACACTCATTTTGCTGCATCGCTCCCTTCTTCCTCCTCCTTCTCGACTTCACAGTGTTTGGCCTGAATCGTATCACTGATAGGATCTTCCAAGCTCGGGCAAACGGCCACAAATGGATTTTATATGCATTTCTGTTTGTAAGCGCTTCCTTGCTGTGGGTTTTGCAGGTTCCCGCAGAATCATTTCTGCCATGAAATAGCTTCTTTTATGGAAATTGAGTTTCTAATCCTGGACTTCTGGAGCTGCAAGAGACTTGAACCCAGACATCCATTTACTGAATAAGAAGGAAGAACTCAGTGCTTAGGAATGTGTTGAGTAGCTGATATTGAATTTTGCAAGCATCTGTTTGGATGGAGGAAATGACGGACATCTAGGGATGGACCTAAACAGCCCCCAGACTTCACGGTTGTACGATGAATTGATTACACTCAATTAAACGCTAGACCAAGCAGCCTAATTTGATGTCATATGCAAATAATGTATAGTAGTCTTGTTGATTATTATTTGCACAGTGCACTGCAGATTCTAGCTTCTAGCTATATTTGTAATATACTGTATACTGTTGCAAGTGCAGACTTTATTAAAAATGGAATTGGCATTCGTGAAATGTTATGAGCTAGCCTTCACGGATAGTGTTTTAGGAAGTCTGGGTTATTGAAATGGAGCATGTAATTGGGAATAGGTTTGTACCATCAGATGTCCCATGAACCTGAAGGCTCCCAAGTGGCACAACAGAAACGTGTTCAACTTATCATCCTGAGATCCAAGAGAACAAAATTGGCCATGCTCTTTGGGAGACAGGGATGGTATACTCTTTCTCCTGTCAACCGCAGTGACACTAGCCAATCATGACTGCCTGTAAGCACGTGTATGCGGAAGAGGGCAGATAGCGCTTTCATCTGAGTGTGCTACACCACCCTATAGTGGATATAAGAGTTCATGTATGCGGAAGAGAGCAAATGGTACATTCCTCCGAGTGTTATGGGATCCCAATGTGGACGTCTGTGAGCTCGTGTATGTGGAAGAGGTCAGAAAGCGCATTCCTCCGAATGTGTAATGTAGCACTTTGAAAAGATGTGTTTGGCTGGCGTCACGTGTCTTGGAGGAGGAACATGACAACATTAACCCTCCCCAGTTGGTAGCTGTCATATGGTAAGGATGACCTGACTGGTGGGTGAGACTTGGCCAAGACTAATTTAGGGAGAAAATTGGGAGAAAACTAATAATAATAAGTCCAGTGTGATTGAATATTGTGACATGGTTTATAGTCCATGATGCTGATGGGAAATGAAATTGGTTTCATGAGTGTTGTGCTGTAGTGGTGAATTCTGACAAGTAGAGTTTATATGTGCGGTGGCCTGGGGAAGTCCTTCACATGGTCAAAGTGTAGTTCTGGAAACCACTTTCTGAGCTGAAATACATTTTCCTTTTGCCTGTACTGTATCTCAACCAGCTATAATGTTCTAGCCTTTCAAAGTAAAAAAAAAGATAAAAGGGCTTTCTCATTTAAATACAGCAACAGTGTATTCAATCTGTTCCAGGGTTGCCAGTTATTCCTACAAATCCATCCTTTATCCTAACCATAACCACACCTTTTAAATTAGCATGTCATAAATCCCCTCATATTCATTCACTAACAAGAATATTTTTTCAACCACACTCTGTCCTCAGTGATTATGTTCCTCGCTTGTGTCCTAACTTTTGGAAAGTTCTACTCTAAGAAACTTCCAAGAAACATTGGAAGAGCTCCAAGAAATGTCAACATTGGTGTTTTAACAAAAATAAGAATAATAAAAAAAACCCACCAATCTCCCAAAAGATATTCTCTCAAATTGCTGTTTTGCACATTTGCACATTAGTAATAATATCCCATAGGGGTGGGGTCATTCTAGAAGAGGCCACTCCCACCAGGCCAATTCTGATGGATTTGCAGTATAACAGAGCCTTCGTGTTTTTCCATTAGTTTGTCACAAGTCTGTATTTCTATTTATTCACAGCACAAGCCAATGGGATGACTGATGTAAACCAGTCCACATATCCACATGTTCCTACCCACAATCCACCAGGTGATACCGAGTCCTGTATTTACTGCAAGTGCGTGTTCTTTACGCTGACCCACTTAGCCGTGGACTCAGTCATGTGATGATAGATCTCATCACAGAGAACAATCCATTTGCTCTGAAACAACAAAGAGGTGCGACAGAGCAGCCGATACGCTCGCTCGATCATATACATGGCACCAAGCACGGGCGCTGTCAGCCAAGAGATTGTTTTCAGACTGTGTTATTTAGAGCAGACGGCGGCTATAAGGCTAAATGATGTAGTGCCCATTTGCTCTGGCTATCGACTCAATAGTCAATCATATGTTGCAGTGCATTTGTACAGAAGTGTTTTTTTTTAAAAAATAAAACTATATTTTATTTGTTAGCCTTTTCCAAATCTTGACTACTGTAGATCTCTAATTTATCTTGCAAATGAGTGAAGTGCTTTTTTGATGCCGTAAGAATCTGAACCTGAAAAAAATAAGAAAAATAGAAAATAAACTATTTAAAAATGAATAAATAAATAAATAAATAAATAAAAAGCTTTTTAAAACAATGGGATAAAATATTTTAATCATTCTATTTAAAATGATTAAAAAGTATTTAAAATGATTACAAAACATAAAATCTAAAGTGTCAGTCAATAAAAATTTATTTTTAAAAATATTTCCTCAGTCAATATTTTTTACAAATATTTTCTCATCAATAAAATAAATAAAAAAATAAATATTTTTCCTAAAGTCTTAGTCAATAAAAACAAAATAATAAAAAAAACATTTTTTTTGTTGAGAAAGTCAACAATTTAAAAAAAAAGTCATCTAAAGTCTCAGTCATAAAAATAAATGTAATATTTATTTAACTATATTTCCTAAAGTTTCAATCAATAAAAAAATCAAAAATTTCTCCAACAATTTTGCCTGACAGCCTTCCTCCAGTGGAAACAGTGTAAAATCTGAACACAAGTGGTCACTGGAGACGCATTCATAACGTCGGGTGTGACCGGCTATGCGTCTCGGCTGTCCACTTGTGATCAGATCTCCCAAGGCCGCATGTTAATGCAAGGTGTGAGCGAGGCCTAGGAGAGCGGGAGGAAACCCAACATGACACGACTGGCTATTCTATTTTTAGCCCCGCCCAATGAAAAAGTTGCATTAGTAGAGGAATTTTGTCTTTGACAAAAATTATGATAACGGTGTCAGAATGTCTTTAACGAGCTCATCTGTGGTGGGTTTAAACTGTGAACACACTACAACATCGGACTGTTAATTAAATCTCGATTTTAAACACATGCCGAATTGCACCACTTGGTGAAATAATGCTTGAGACAATATATAATTCATATGACACGGTCTAGAGTTCAGTAGTCTGTGCCAGAAAAGGGGTAATAAAATATTGCTACATGGGTCTTGGGATTTATGGGCCTCTTAAGTTGGAGTGCTATAATTATAGCAATTCCTCCAGCAAGACAGACAGACCTCAATAAAACATCAGCCATTAAAGTTCATTATGGCAAAGTGAAGTTCTTATGCATCATTGCATCATGTCCATAATTTAGAGTAAAGCAGTGGCCCAAGATTTTTGCTGCTCTTGATCTTTCATGCTTTAAGAGCTGCAGTCACTGAGTTTACAGCTCTGACAGATGCAATGCCGTGTAATTATCCAGCAGAAAACAAGCCTCGTTTTAGTGTCTGTTGGTTTTTTAATTAAATATGGGGTAATACCATGGTAATGCGTTGTCTCCCATCAATAAATCCATAAATTAATGTTCATTTTCTTGTTTTTACTAAATAATTTTAGTGGGAATGGTAGTACATTATAATCACTTATAAATATGTACATTTTTCAGTAAATAATAATTATTTCTGTATTAATTCAGTAATAAATCAATGAAACAAACATCCTTTCCTTAATTATAAACAATTATAACCATAGCGCTGTTGAATTCTCCATTCTGATTGGTCAGAACGTTAATCAATGTTCGATATCAACAGCTTGACATTAATGTCGACTAGAAAGAAGGCAAGCCGTGGTGAAGTTGTCCATGAAGACATTTTGGAAACAGTAAGCTGAAGTTTTCTGACATCTTCAGAGGTGTTTACACTTTGCTGGTTTGACAAGCTGATTTTTTTTTTGAGTTGTTAACTTCAAGAAAGAGAGAAAAGAGAGTATAGTGAGAAAACAGCTGTCTATATTGTTCCACATCATTAAATGTAACTATGACTGGATAAAAATGTTCCATTAATAGTTACTTTCTTTAATAAATGGAAAATTGTTGTAAAAAATGATTGGAAAATAATCAGCTTTGCATTGGTGAGTGAGTGATGATTTTCCTATAGCAGCACATCCTGTTGTGGTTTATTTATTCCCTGAAATGTGTTTTGTGTTTTGTTTGTTCCTACCTGGGTTTAAAATGAAGTTTCATTCAAACTGCATTGGACTTACCTCAGATGTTAGAAGTTAGACCTCGGAGTTACATCATTTTCAACCTGTGCATTCAAGCTACACAGTAAGAAAAAAAAACCTCCTTGGATGCCTTCATGTTCGTCTTTTGCTGAACTCAGGATTGAACAGACCTTCCTGAGTTTCTGAGGAGGAATTCCAAATTGAGGGCCTTTTTTTCTTCGTCTGAAGTCAAAAATTCTGATGGTCCTTTGGTGTGTCCATTGGACAATTCTTATGTTCTACATGTCAACAATGTACCGCCTTCAAAGGTCTTTTTTTCAAATGCATCTGAGTGTTTGTTTTATTTTAAAGACGATCAAAATTAAGGGACTGAAACTGCTTAAAGAGTAGAACTGTTACTGTTACAGAGACTCTCGTTAGCCCCACTTTAATCTCTAAAGTTGCTGGTTTTATGCGTTTTAAAGGAGAACATTGCACTCTGTATTACATCTATGTAAATAATCAAGCAAAAAAGGTTATTTTATGTATATTTTATATTTTCATTTCCCCCCAAATGAATCAGAATCAGAATCATGTTTATTGGCCAAGTATGTTGACACACACAAGGAAT
>JAOTRR010000001.1:16693908-16704769 GCA_028570945.1 Gogo arcuatus
TATAATGATGAAATGTATGGTGAAAGTTCCACTGTGTAATTTTTCAATTTCCTCCTGTGGTGACTTGCAAAATCCAAAAATAGTGAAAGTCAACAGACTCTTTTTTTTATTTTTTGACACCTCAAAATGAAGGTCAGTTGTTGGCGGTATGCTGACTTTTTTCCCCCCCTGCAAAAGTATTTCAGTTTGCACTTGCCTCACATTTGGTTAAAATGCATCAGTTCATTCAATCTCAGCTTGTGACACACACAAACAAATCCTCACTATTACTCTATTTCCATTGCCAAATGAGCTAGGGGTGGAATTAGACACAGTACTGTTCACTGACTGGAAAAATACAGTGGACACAGAATCACTGTGAAATTGTTTCACAGTAGAATAGATTTTCTATATTTAACTCAGTTTGATAATTAATGCTCTTTTTTTAGTCATATATTAAAACCTGCCATCTTAGTTGAACATAGAAATGAATCCCAAATGACATCATATTCAGTATACAGTATATGATCACTACATAGAGTATAACATGCCAGTCAGGATTCAAGATCTTAATATTGCCTGGCAAACATTCTCTCGAATCGGCCTCAAAGTATTGGCACCCCTATAAGGTATAATGAAGTGTTTTATCACAGTATAGTATAGTACTGTATCTCCGCCCAACCCTAGAACACGGCAATGTCATGATTTCCTAAAATACCCAAAGAAAGCATATCTTGAACCACTGAGATTGAGTTGAATATTGATATAAATACATTCTATTAAAAAATGGGGTGGTTTAATTGTTCATTTGCATATTCCCCGGTTTTATAATAGTAAATGCTGATACCAATTGACAAATGATATATTGTACCTAGCTCTGTTCTGTATGTGAATAATCTTTTATTCATTACAAAAAGTATTCCCTGTGGCAAAAATAAAATAAAATAAAAATAAATCCTTCTATAAATTTATTTGTTTGAACATTTTGTTTAACATGCTAAGAAATGATAATGCCAGAGCTCTACATGAACATCATGTGCTTAATGCTGAATCCTCACTGGGGCCGTTTTTCCTCAACTCCCCTGGAGGAGCAGACTTTAATTTAACATATTAATCTATTTAATCCACATATCCCAATTAATTAATTCAATTAGAGCAACCTGTACTCCTGCTGACAATTGTTCTCTAGGTGTCAGCGGATTATATAATCATAATTACTATGATAATTAAAGACTTGATTGAATATGCAAAACTAGCAGTGAAAGGCAGTGAAGAATAGAGTAGCTTGTAGATAGGACTTGGTCATATGATGTATTGTAAATGGCTCTTGGGTTGGGTACAAAGGTTTTCTGGAAATTTGAAATTGAACATGTGCCATTTTTGCCTCCTGTGGTTTTTTTTTCTTTATCCAGAGCCTTATGAGATGTGAGTGAATGTAATCATAGATTTATAGGATGCAACATGATATTATCAACACCTTCAAAATGCCAGAGAAAAATAGCATGTATTTTATGTAGAGTTATAATATAGAAAGATTCATATGAGATGGAGGTCCACATGAAAATATTATTATGGCAGTCGAGAATATACTGATACAAGAACATGATACTAATACTGTACTGTGTAGGATCCCCTTTCCTCTGAGACCAGCCTCAATTCTTCATGGCATTGGAAATCCATTAGAAAATGAATCATTCCTTTAGGATTCTGGTCCATGGTGACATGATTGCATCAGATAATTGCTGCAAATTTGCCTGCTGTACATTTCTCTGCGAATGCTATGAATTTCCCATTCTACCACATCCCAAAGGTGCTCTATTAGATTCTGGTCACTGGGAAGGCCAATGAAGTACCCTGAACTAATTGCCACGTTTATGGAACCATTTGACGCGATTTGCTTTGTCACATGGTACATTATCCTGCTGGAATTAGCCATTACGTTATAAAATGACCAAAAAAGCAATGCATATAAAAGGATCAGCAACAATACTGAGATAGGCTGTGGCATTCAAAGATGCCCGTTTGGTACTAAGGGGCCCAATATGTGCCAAGAAAACATTCCCCACACCAACATGCCCCCACCACCAGCCTGAACTGTTGACACCCACTGTAGCCTCAGATTCCTGATTTGGCTGACAGGAGTAGACCTTGATGTGTTCTTCTGCTGCTGTTGCCTATCTGCCTCAAGGTTTGAAGTGTTATGAGATGTTTTTCTGCTCACTGTGTTTGTAAAGAATTATTTGAGTTATCATTGCCTTCCGGTCACCCTGAAACAGTCTAGCCATTCTCCTGTGACCTCACTGTTCACTATGTTTAAAGAATTGGCACCCTAATCACAGAAAATTGTATTGTAAGACATTTTATCACAATATAGATACACTATATGGCCAAAAGTATGTGGACACATGACCATCACACCCTTATGTGGTTCTTCCCCAAATGTTGCCACAAAATGGCACACAATTGTCTAGAATGTCTTTGGATGCTGTAGAATTACAATTTCCCTTCACTGGAACTAAGAGGACCAAATCTGTTCCAGCATGACAATGTCCCTGTGCACAAAGCGAGTTCCATGAAGACTTGGTTTACCAAGGTTGGGGTGGAAGAAATCCAGTGGGGGACTACATTTGGATCGGCATGTTCAAAAAGCACGTGTGATGGTCTGGTGTCTACAAACTTTTAGCCATATAGTTTATCATCGCTTAACTGTAGAATATACCAAAGTGGAGAGTTAAATGGCTGATTTGCATGGACTATGTGCCTTCTTTGATCTCACAGACCTGACATATGCAATTTACCCACCACTTAATACCTTGCTATAATTTTCCCTCATTCCCCTAATGCAGTTTCCACCAGTTAATTTTGATGCCCTTACTTCCTGAATGTTAGAACAGGAACTCGCTTCATGTCAGACCGGTAGCCTCCTGTGTCCAAGCGCTGAAGGAGATCCAAACTAAATAAAGCTCCATGAATACCAATGTTTCCTTTCTAGCCATCTTTCCTATCTGTCTTCTCACTCCTCAGTTTTTAGGGAGGTGACAACTGAGCCGAGAACCTACATGTGTATTGAGAAATAAGGGGATATTGGACAAGAATAATAGTGACAGGATGAGTGTATGGGTGTGTTTGAGCAAGATATGGGGGTCCACTCACTACTTCAGCGCCTGCAGTGCTATTAGTGGAAACAATAAATAGAAGCTGTCAGCCTCTAAGCTTTTCTTCTCTGTCTTAATGAAATACCCTAAAGGCAATAGGAAGGCAGCAACAGAGTCTCCAACCTTGTCGGATTGTTTTTTTCTTTTCTTTTCTTTTCTTTTCTTTTCTTTTCTTTTCTTTTCTTTTCTTTTCTTTTTGATGGAGATTTGTGCTGTGTGATCCTCCAGTCTCTCTCTTTCTATATTTCACTTCATATCTTCTGTCTCAGTGGACAGCTCTTTAACTTCTTGCAGTAAAAACATGAAGGAAAATAAAAGTGAGGGAAAGCACAGTTTAGCTCCCTTGATGACGATAGTGATGAGTGATAGGAACAGTTGTGTGCAAAAGTGTTTGATTTTTGAAAGCCATGTTTCAAAAGGTCTCACTTGTTTTCTGTTTAAATTGTTAGTCTTTTGTTGTTGTTGTTGTTGTTGTTTGATTTTTTTGTCTGTTGGTTATATTCATTCTACATTTTGTACTGTATATTGTTAAAATACAAAATGTGGAAAAGTACCAGGGGGGTGTTTAAAGCTTATGCAAAGTATGGTTTGAAATAGGTAGTTTGAAATAATCAGTAAATTGTGTCATAGTGAATAATAATAATGATAATGATGATTAATCTGGCTTGTAATAGCAGAAAAAAGTGATAAACAAAATGATTAACACAGGAACATCAGTGATCAGGAAGATGATTCTACTGTTAATCACGGCAGATGCCCTTGATCCACCATGTGTGTGTGTGTGTGTGTGTGTGTGTGTGTGTGTGTGTTGACAGCTGTAAGGAAAGGAGGTGGTACTGATGTCCACCCACAGACTGTGTAGAATGAAAGTCACAGAAGTGAGAAATGTCGCAATCACCTCATACTTGCAGCGAGCATTCGGGGGTTAATGGCGAGATTTATGCTGCTGTTTACTTTGCCTGATGGTGTGTGTGCTGCTGTCCGGGTCTCGATGGATAATGACTTCCAGCAAGAGGCCACTAGAAAAATTGTTCCGTCAGTTTATTCGTGGAGGAGGGAGGCGAAGGTGGAGGTCAGACAAAATTGTCATTCAGTGTGCGTCACTACAAAAAAAAGACCTGAAATTAATTGTATGAAAAATGTTGACCTGTGAAAATTGTCTCCTCTTTATGGATGTGCTTTTATCATCTTGTCAGTGACTGTAATAGATAAATGTCAGAGTCTGTGCTGCTAATGAAACTGCACAAAATCCTGTGTTAACAAAAAAAACCAAACAACAAAAAAAAGCAACAACTTTTGATTCAAAAACTACTTGTATTCACCTGTTTTGTCATCAATGACAAATGTGCACTGCTGCCCACAACCCAATTTATTTTGCACAGGAGACGTATTTGCCCATTCTTTGCAAATCCAAGCAACTTATTTTAGTCAGAAATGAGAGAAACAAAAGACCAGATTGATGTGCTGTAAAGATTTCAGACGCAAGTCATGCATATATAAAATATAGCCCAGTCGGTTTTCACGTTATTCTCGGATGCTTTTTTGAATTTGAAAAGCAATATATTATTCAGTTTGTATCAAATAGGAGCTATATCTTTCCTTTCTTTGATCATTCTCATATAAAATTTGACTGTGTGCAATGTACACTACCTGTTTCGTATTTTAAATTGCTGTCACACCATGTGTAAGGCTTTATACACATTTCACAACAGTGTCTCTCATTTACTACGATCCCTAATAACTTGTAGTCTCTCCAAATTACATATATTTTTCTGAACTGATGGTAGTGAACTATTTTTGGTGATGAATATTTTTGCAGCCTAATACTGAGCAGGGTCATTTTGTATTTTGTCTGCTATAGTGGCTACACAGAATAGTCAATGAATACATTCCCTAGTGGAACACTGTGGGAATGTTGAATAGTTGGAGTGATGGAAAAAATGATGAGGCAGATGCTATATAAAGCAGCTAAATGTATTTTGTTAGTCTGAGAATATTTTACACTAAAGAAGCCACTTCTATAGTCAAATGTACATTATTTTCTTATGCTTATCACTTTGTTGTCCTTTAATGCTAAATAAAAGTTAATAATAAACTTCACTGTGCTAAAATGAATTGCATCATGACCACTGTGTTGCAAAAATACATACTCAGACACCTGATCATCACACCCATATGTGTACTTGTTGAAAATACCATTGAAGCCAGGGCTCTGTACAGGCCACTCGAGTTCTTAGTTCTGCTTAGTTCCAGTGAAAGGAAATTGTAATACTACAGCATACAAAGACATCCTTGACAATTGTGAGCTTCCCACTTTGTGGCAACAGTTTGAGCAAGAAACACATGGGGGTGATGGTAAGGTGTCTACAAATTTTTGGCCGTATTGTGTAACATCCTTCAATTAAGCGCCTCTCATAAGGCGCTTTTGGACCAAACAGTTCTAGGGAACCCACTGGGGAGCTTCCCTAAGAACTACACACCTTCAAGGGATTTATTCTGTTTGCATTCGCACCACCGGTAGGAACGCTAAAGTGATGTAAGCCGGCTTGCTGGCGTGATGTTAGCAGGAAATGCTAGCAAAGATTTTTATATTTCGCTCAAGTCAAAATCGCTCTACATTTCCTCTGTTGTATATACTCTCAGTAAAGCCTGGACTTCACTATCAGTCCACTTGTCCAGATTTTTTTTTTCCCATTTTTTAAAAATGACTATTGCCAGTGTTGTATTGGCTCATGTTTGACCAACCGAGCTACACTTGCATTTGGACCAATCACGTTTGGACCACACAATCACGTTTGGACCACACAATCACGTTTGGACCAATTACATCACTCATGGTTCCTCTTGTGCTGGGAGAGTACGTACCCTGAAGTAGGAACTAAAAAAGTCCCTCAAAATGGCATTCTAAGAACTACGATTGTTTTCAGTTCCTGCAGTGCAGACACACAATGTTGGGGGAACTTCCTCCAACAGTTCTAAGAACTATGAAAATGTTCCTCCGGTCTGAAAGCACCTTTCGAGCTATAAGGAGGCATCAATGACAGACATGAGCTTCCATGCTGCGTGCTCCCAGTTCCAGAATCAACAACTTTATCTGACAGGATGCATCATGCAAACAAGTGCATTTTAAAAATTGCAATTTCCTTAAATGGTTTAATATGTACAGATTTATTATTTTGCACATTTGTTTTTTACTTTTTTGCATCAATAACACTATAGCCTTAAAAAAGCAATGTAGCTAGACATTTGCCTGTAATCTGCCATACATCTTGGGTATGGATACTAATTGAAGAGCAGGTTTGACATATTTTGTGGATGTTTATCAGCATTTAAGTGTATTTCTTGTCACCTAAAATTAATAGTTGTGCAACCCCTAGTGCAAAGCAGGGAAATAAATAATATTTAAAGGCATAAATACCCATACGAATGACAATGGATGCAAATTATATCTTTTTTTTTTCTTAACTGATGGCACTCGACTCGAGATGTTTGCACTCCATTCTATGCAACATATTTATTGCAAATAATCTTGAGTTGAATAATTTCTAATCCTGTCTGCACATTGCCACATCTTTCACTCTATTTTTCTCAGAAATCAGAGAAAAATGAACAAGAGGTCAGCATTCTGGTGGAGGAACTCATATCCGAGTGCAGGAAAGCTGCAATAATCCTCTTTAATTTGTTTTCAGATCAGGCTTTGGGAAGTGCGAGTCCTCTCCCTCTGTGAGGAACGTGGGCAGGGACAGCTGTCTTCTCTTCCTCTGCTGTCTAATACAGGTTCTGCTGCTGCTGCTCAGGTTTTGATGAATTATGGTTCCTCTTTAGCAGCCAGTGCTACAGAATCACACACAGCACGAGTCAGGGCTCTGCTTTGCTTCTTTGTCCAGTTTTCTTTTTTTTATGGTGAGATGAGAGAGAGAGAGAGAGAAAGAGAAAGAGGGTACACATCAGTATGCATGTGGGTCTGCTTTCAAATCAAAACAAAAGCCCTGTAATTGAGTTTGGGGCGTCCCTCTTTCTCCTTCATGTGATAGCAAAGGTTAAGCTATGAAAAAAAATTTAAAAAATAAAAATATATATAAATAATAATAAAAAAACAGCGCTGCCTCATACTCTTTTGGACTTTATTATTTGCAATTTATTAACACTTTATTTATTTCTCCATAATTTTATCTGAGTGACGGCGCTCATCTTGAGACACCGAGGGGGTTTAAAAGGCACAGAAACAAAGCAAGCGAGCAGCAGGTTGGCAGTGCAGGCAGGGTGGCTGGCGTCACTTTAATCCATTCATACTGCCTTCCTGATAAATTTGAGCGCTAGCTTCATTTTTATCCTGCCCTCACCAGTTGCCTGGCTCGCGAGTAATGAGCAACTTTGATGCGCTATCCAAAGCTGTGGGATTAGAACCCCATCTGCCTGGCAAATACAGCGTTCAGGCCATCGCCAAGACCCTGAGATGCCACCCTCCTGGGGCACGTGGGCACAAGGTTAGTATGAAATGACCACATGGTTTGGAAGATAGCAGAAGAGATGCTGAGGAGGCCCTGACCCGTACTAAGCATGCGGCCCTTCCGAAAACTGTCTGAGACTCAAAATCCCTCCAACTCCCTCTGAGCTCTCTAGGGCTTTGAACCTGTGAACAACAGGAAACAGATTGGCACCTGAATGGCTATACGGGCCAGTAGACTATGCCTTTCTTCACCTACGGCTGAACTGTCTCATCAGATGGCTTTTCCAGAAACACACAAAAGCCATTGTTTGGATTTTAGGGGGATTATTGATGAAGATGCAGACATTTAATCTAGAAACGGGTTCAAGTTGGAATCCCGTTTCTGGTTCTGATAACTGCAAAATAAAAGCCAGTGACATGTTTAAGTGTCCTGATGATTTGTCTTGCATTATGAAACTGTCCTGCTGTAGTGCACATTCATAGGTCCTTGTAAAACAACACCACAAGTTTATTGTGCTTCTTTTTCCACTTAATTACTGTCACCTTATCAGCATAAAACTATAGTTGACATGTAAGCAGATATGATGTTATTGGATTGTTATTAATAATTAGACATGGCCCAACATGAAGCAGTAGTTTGCCAATGAATAGTTTTTTTTTGTTTTGTTTTGTTTTTTAAATTATGATTATTATTAATAATTAAAAAACATTAATTCATTCCCGAGTGGTGCAAAGGAAAAGCGTTTGGCCTATCATCCACAGATTGCGAGTTTGGATCTCGATGATGCCACAGTCATTCATGGGTGGGAGCTCAAGCGCGCAAAATTGGCCTGCCCTCTTAGGGAGAGGGGGTGGTGCCATACTCTTTCTACCCTATCAATTACACCAAAACTAGCCAATTACGGCCATCTGTGAGCTCATGTGGGTGGATAGCGCTTTCCTCCGAGTGTGTTACACCACCCCTGACGTTGCACGCGCATCAGTTCGAAAAGATGTGCTCGGCTGGCATCATGTGCCTCAGAGGAAGAATATCCTTCACCCTTTATAGTTTGTACATAGTCCGCCAAATATGCTTATAGTTGTGGAACAGCCATGAAAAACGTTCTTGTTGTCACTTATGTTATAGCAGCTATAAATCGTCATTCCTCCACCATTCTCTCTTTATTTCCTCTCTTTTAATAATTTAATAAGACTTGCAGTTTGTCATGAAACCAAGTCATAAAATCTTCTGCCCGTAACTTAAAGTTACAGCTTCGTCTTAGATGTTACAAAGCGCTGACACTGGGGACTCCAAAATGCTGTATAAACATTTCCTTACAGAAAGTGTCACTATATCAATGATTAGATCTTTTTCTCTGTTAAATAACACATTTTTACATTGATAATGTGACAATTCCTGGTCAGTTGTTACTGTTACTCTAGAAATTATAATGCATTAGACAACTTTCTAAAGATCACGACGTGAAACGCTCCCAAAAAAAAGCAACAGAATTAAAGATATTCCCAAATAACTAATGTAGAAATGGGCTTTTGTTTGGACATTTGTTAACACATTAGGTGTGATGTACAGTATGGATAAACCTCACTTACTCTTATTTGATAAAAAGACAGCATTTTATGTCAGTTCTCCTTATGTTATTATAATGACACAAAATACTAATGATCACGAGGAATCAAATTAAATAGTAACAATAAGAAAACATACAGTACAATCACCAAATTGCTTCTACTCCTTAGGCACTTGGACCCCTAATTTATTTCTCTCACAAGAAAAAACACAAAGCAAATAAGGAAATCCGAGTGCTTTTCAGGACTTCAGGACATTTTGATTTGGAGCTGCATTGAAGGCAAGCACTTATTTAAGACAAAAGATCGAGGAAAGCATTTCTCTCAGCGATGGCAGACTTCCAGTTTTCCACTGTAGCTTAGCAAAGCTGTTTTTAACCGAAAACGGGGAAACCCCAGAATGTTAAGTGCAGACATGAGAGATGCTCGAAGGGTTGTTATCCTGGGATAGTGGAATTGCTGCATTGCTGTTCAGTGACATGCACATGCGCGCACACATACACATACACACTCAAACACATTGAGCGCCATCAGTCAAGCATTACAGCTTGTCTGTTCTATTAATTCAGCCCTGTTTGATTATGCTGTTTTATTTGTTAATATAATTAATCCTAACTAGCATGAGTGAGTTGTTCTCTTGTATGTAGAGCTCTCAACTACCACTCAGCCTCTGTGGCGTGATAAGTGGGCCATTTTATTTTATATTATTTTCAGTACAAAGTAAGGAGCCATGGAGAGAGAGAGAGAGAGAGAGAGAGAGAGAGAGAGAGCATGAGATCAGACGATGGTTCGCTCCATAAAGTCTTGCTGTGCAAGCGCCACGTTTGACTTTGATAGATCGACTCCTGCTCTCTCACCGACAATGAAATGGCTGTTTTATTGTTTGTTTGTTTGTTTTTTTCTCCCGTTCTGGCTGTGTCCCATTCCACAGCCCCTACCCCTCACGTACGACCTGCGGCAACACTGTGCTCTCCTTTCTGGAGCATACAAACCACGGTTGATCTGCAAGGGTCAGTAAACGACCGCTCGCGTTTGCTACAGTGACCTTGCACCCTAACAGGATGTGTGGATTTGGCTCTGTTTACCTTATTAAAAGCCATCCGAATGATCTATTCTCTAGCCCTTCTAACATTTTATCTTCAATGGCTTTCTCTTTGTGGAGTTTTTTTTTTTTTTTTTTAATGTGGATTTATTCTTGTTTGTTTTGTGCATCATGACTCATGTTTTGGAGTCTCGTCTAATGCTCCAGACGAAACACAGGGCACATTTTTCCTGCCAAAGAAACATCCGTATGCTTTGTTCCACACTAATAGATTGGATTGATATACTCTATCATAGATTATTGGCAAATTAAACATTTACATTTTTAGATTTACTTACACCACAGCGCTGTTAAATTCTCAATTCTGATTGGTCAGATGGTGTGTTATTTTTCTATAACTGCACATCCCTGACATTCCATTTATTATAATGTGTTTGTTCTAATACATTATGTTTTAGTAAAAGCTCTTTCATGTGGAATTGTATGGTGACGTTCCACATACTTGAAGCCTAATAATAATAAACAGATTAAAATATGTGTTGCTTTTTAGTGAAGAAAAACTTACGATCATTGATATGGTGAAGTTTTCTGTAAAGAAACATTCATATAACATTTACAGTACCAGTCAAAAGTTTGTACACCCCTACTCATTCATAGGTTTTTCTGTAT
>JAOTRR010000001.1:16739110-16751345 GCA_028570945.1 Gogo arcuatus
TGTACACCAAATTTCATCCAAATCCGTTCACTACTTTTTGAGTTATGTTGGGAACGGACAAAAAAAAAATCCTGGATCCACATACATATTCAGATTGGCATCAAAATCTAATCAGTTGTTCCTTGGCCCATGGCTCACCTTTCCTCCGAATTTCATCCAAATCCATTCTCTACTTTTTGAGTTATGTTGGGAAAAGCAAGCAAGCAAGCAAACAAACAGAGGTGAAAACATAAGCTCCTCCAACAAACTTGGTGGAGGTAATTGTCTGGTAAGTTTTACTGAGTATCCTGCAGAACCTTTGAGTTATGTGTGTGCAAAATTCTTAGGCTTTTTTTTTTAAGTAAAAACCTGGTTATAGATGTTTATTTTATGATTTCTACATTATCGATTCAGGATAAAATTTCGATTTTAGTTTTCCAAACATTAGCATTTCCAGCACACAATTGTTGTATGTTAGCAAAGAAAGCAGCATGTTGCGTAAGAGAGCACTTCAGACAAAAGAAAAAAAAACCTAATGACGGTTGCTGGCTTTTGCGGCAAAAATAAGAAGCGAGATGCTCAACCATCATCGTGCAAAACCAGTCACAGCTCTTCTGGAAACTTTGTCCTACTTGCTTCTCAGCAAAACCCAGTCGCATTCATTATGTTTTTTTGTTTTTTTGTTTTGTTTTTTTTTCCTGAAAAGTGCTCTCTTGTGTAACGTGCTGCTTTCTTTAGTGTGTGTGATCAGTAAGATAAAGGATCTTGAATCTTATCCACAAAGAGCCAGTGGAGCTGCAGGGTTTCATTACAGCCAAATTGGAGGCACTCTTGATAGTTGATTGTAGACTAAGACGAGCTGAAACAAGTGAAATCAGGTGGATTTGATGGTGATGGTGAACCTGACGGAGTTTGTGTGTTGGGAGTTGTATTCCATGGTGGCCGTGTCTGTCGGCAGCAAAGCAGATTGGGAGCTGTGGTTTGCGGCAGCCATGTTTGTAGGCTGCGACGCGTAGTGAGGTGGCGTATCAAGTGCTGACGTGATGTGACGTGTGATTTTGCCACTGCTTTTCTGAGTTCGATATTGTGTTTTTATTTGATGTTGTATTTTTGAATTTCTGTTGTTTTTTTCTAAATTTGCAGCTATGTTCTTTCATTTTCTGTTACTTTTTTTAATTTGCTGTTATCTTTTCCAAATGTGTTTTTACACTTTTTATTTGCTATTGTGTTTCTGAATTTGTGTTGAGTTTTTTGTTTCGCTGTTGTATCTTTAATTTGCGGTTGTGTTTGTTATTTTCTGTTATATTATCAGTTTTGTTGCTGTGTTTTTTGTCTTGCTTTTGCATGTTTTTGTTGTTGTTGTTTTTTTTTTACACTTGCCGTTGTATTTTCAGATTGGCCATTTTGTTTTTGTTTAACATCCTTTATAGAACACGTTACGCAAGTGGAACTTGATTTTGAATGGAAAGATGGAAATTTACCACTTTACCACTGACTAATCTCTTAACAAAATAATTAAACACATCATTTTTGTATAAATGTCAAATAAATATGCGGAATGAAAATGCAAAGGGAAAAAAGGCATAAATCCTTTTTTTCAGAGCTTTTGATGAACAATACTAATGATTTTGCTATTATGTAGTAAAAACATTGTTATTCAGACTTTTATCTTCAGTGCATTCTTTTATAATGCTGAACAATTATGCATTTTTCAAACTCAGCGATCCTTCAACCCATACATTTTATGTTTAAAAGTGTTATAAAAAGAAAACCGGGTGAGCAAATGGCAGCAAGGGTTAATAAACTCAGCAGGAATGTAGTGCCTTTATGTTTAAAGATGCTTTCTTCTAGTAACATCAAAATAATAAACACCATCCTTATTAATGTTGTTTTTCTTCTCTTGTGAAATTAATTAATGGTGTGTTTATGCAAACCACATAAAGATGGTGTTTATTAAATTAAATGTCAACATTTAATGCCTTTTAGCATATATGCAAAGTTTCTGCTCATGTTATAAGAACTACCTGCATCCATCCATATAGGAGATTAAGAATTAGCCTAGTGCATATGCTAATACCAGGAAGGCGGATGCATAAATGTGTCTTAGGAGTGAAAGATACTAAACCCAGGCCTTCCTATCACATATGTTTTATTCCCATGTAGACCGGTGTGGGCTTTTTGAGATGGCACTGAGCAAATGCTTATGCAGTGCTACTGCGTGTCAGCTATAAATAACACGTTATCGCTTTAAAACCGTGGCCACGTTTTCATGTGAAATGGGAAGACGCAGTGGAGTTTGTTTGTTTTTTTCTCAGCTTTGTGATTCACCTCAGCTCTGTGCCTGTTCTGATCATGTCATGCTAATGAACAGACAACCTGTGTTCCATCCTCATCAAAAAAGCTGGTTTTTTGGGGTTTTATTTATTTATTTATTTATTTTTAATTTCCACCTGACTGCTTGTTATGTACCTGGAATCTTTGTGGCTTTACTCTGCTAGCAAACTAGCAAGCTAGCAAAGTCGTAGCCCCCAAAAATCCTACTACTTCTTATTAGTAGTGTCATGTAAAGTTTTCCAAAAGCTACACTTGAGTAAAATTAAATAAAAGTACTTTCATGCGGGAGGTCTGATATGAGATATAGAAGACCATTTCGTGTTAATTGACGAGACAGTGTTCATTAATTCATCCTTAGTAACTGCCTGATCAGAACCAACTACTGTAAATTTGTTAGAAAATATTGTGGACAAAAATAATAACTTCGTAACATGACCAACTATGAACTGGAGTGATGTAACTGAGGTTAAGGAACTGAAAGCCAGAACCCGCATATCCTGATGATGATGATGATGATGGTGCCATTTTCTATTTCCAGTTTCGGCCACACCCACTTTCAGTTTAATATTGTAATCCATTGCACTCAAAATTCCACTCAATTGCCAATTTTCCTTAACGTGTTAAGCACTTTCCAGTGCTTCAGCTTGGAAAGCCATAGATGCCTTGAGCAATGTCATGTTTGCATAGCTAGTCTGTGAATTTTATAAACATGTAAAGAAGATGTACATGAATTATTTCAGGATAAGACAGGTCAGCTGTCTTGTTTATCTTTGCTCACGAAATCAACAACATTATGTTATAAATCTAATCTCATCAAGCTGTTAAAACATCTTATCATTACACAAAAGCTACATATAAAGTAAAATAAAAACACAAATTGTATTTATTAATAATGCAAAGGAAATGTATTTACTGTTGTTTACTGTGTTAGAATATTGTTATGACCTCAGGTTGCCTGGTACTCAAGTTCCCGACTGGGAATTCCGATTTGAAAGACCATTCCATTGCATGTCAGGGTTCGGGTTTTTCCAAGTTTTGAGTACAATGGATTGCGGCATAAATCTGAATACAGATATTTGGAACGCTAAATAAATACAGATACCAATAGTGCCATTGATTCAAACCCAGACATTAAGACAATGCCATTATGGGACACCCTAAGTAGTGAGCGTGCATAGTTAATATACTGTAAATTAATTTGGGATTCAGCCTGAGTGTGTTTGAGAGTGTAAAAAGTACATATAATTTGACCTCCCAAAGTGACACAATTTTCATCTTCTATGGCTTACGTGATATGAATACAAAGTGTAGTCTCAGACTAGCAATAACATTATCAACTCATGATTATTCAAATGCATCTGAGCCCTTTAGGTAATTAAAATTCTGTTCATTTTTTCCCCTTGTTAGATATTTTCCCGCTTATTCAAGTCATTATTAAGATGAATGTTACTTTCACTTGAGTACTTCTACTTGTTACTGTGTTTACTTGAGAAATGTTATTGCTTTTTCCCTGGTTGTCTTGGAAATTGGGACATGATAGCATTGACACTTTAGTGTCCTGAATGGTGTGAGTGTACATTGGACCACATTCATACTCATGATCGAATCACCTGAGATGGATGTTAATAACAGGTAGGCTGAATCCCAAATATATTCTACTGGACATAGGGTGCACATCATAGTGTGCGTTATTTCATCCCCCATGTAGTGCAGGTATCACTGAGTGACTGGAGAGCCATCTGGAATTCAGAGTGAAAAACAACTTCTCTACATCAAACATATGTTCTGTGTAAGTGAATTTTGAAACCTGTTTAAACCAGGACCTGTTTGTTTCAGCATGTAATCGTTTAACAGGATGTTCAACAGATACTGCTGTAATTTTACCACCTACAGAGGCAATCTGCTTAAATAATATCAATATGTTCGCTGGATTTCAAAAACACATTGTGTTTTAAGGATAACAGGCCTGTTGATTCACATATTTTGTCCCTGTTTGGTTCAGTGTATTTGCTTTTTTTATTTATAGCAAAATATTAGAAATAGGTTAGGATATATCAGTGTTTGGATATAGTGTATTACTGTGATACATTTGTATGAGTAGCTTTATATCTCATTGCATTCATTAATCAATTGTTATTCAGTATAATGAGTAAAAGATTGGATGTTAAAAATATTTTTTTTTTGCACAAATCTTTTTGGTTAAAAAAGTCCTCAAAATCTGGCAGCTCAGAAATGTTTTATGTTGTGACTCAGAAAAGAAGCACAGTCAAAGAACTGCCTACAAAGAACTTGTTTTTGGGCTTAGGAAGGGAAGTGACTGTTGCTCACAATAGTGATCAGTGATTGGGAAAAACAGCGACCAGTGATTGGTTGATGTGAACAACATTGATCAGTGATTGGTCATTTTGGACAGCATTGATCAGTGATGGGCTGTTGGGAACAATGGTGATTGGTGATTGAGAACAACACTGACCAGTGATTGACCGTTGGGAACAATGGTGATCAGTGATTGGTTGATGGCAACAGCAGTGGTCTGTGATTGGTCATTGAGAACAGCATTGATGTTATTGTTCATTGGGAACAATGCTGATCAGTGGTTGATTGATGGGAACAATAGTGATCAGTGATTTGCTGATGGGAGCAATGATCATTGATTGTTAACATCTGCTCAAAAGTCACCAGAATTTTTGCTATAAAGTTGCTGTAGGAGTCTAAAAAGTTTGCAACACTGAAGCCAGGAGATGGGCAATCATGACACCTAACAGCTTTTCTGGAAAAGTTTTGGTAGCAGGAAAAAATGCCACCAAAAGAATGATGGAGTACTGTTTGCTATTCCAAGAATAAAGTCAAGATTGGTGCACTCAGCTCCTAGAGGGGGAAAAAAACTGTGCCTGAAGATGTAGCATCTGAAACTCAGAGCTCTTTCCTGTACCTCAGTAACAGCAGAGGGCTTATCAGGGATCTGTGCGATAAAAATAATCACACACGAAACCTTTGTGTACAAACAAACCATCACCCCTAAGGTTTAGATAAGAGAACTTTCAGAGGAACCTTTTTAGGATAAGGAAGCTTTGGGGGAAACCTTTGAGGCACGATTATGCAATAAAGCTGTATGTTTGTGTATGCCTTATAATACCGTGTGCAGTATTTTACCCCAAGAACAGGAAGGTATCTGATGATTGAGTTAAGCCTTTTTTTAAACCATTTGTCCTTAAGATATACATTCTAAACTTGTCCAGATTTTCTTTGAGCCACTGCTTCTCCTGGCGTGCACAAGAAATGTAACATTCTGGACTCCAGAAAATCCCATTATGATGAGACACATTGCATCATGCCATGCAAATGAAGTGCTGACAAAATAATCCCTGAATGAGTGAATGCACAGAGCAGTCTCAGCTTTAGCAGCGCAGCATACTGACTGACATGAAAGTGTTCTGGCTCAACTCGAGTGGTATAAGGTGATGGCTATTTCTTTTTCTTTTTGGTTGAGGACGGTAAGGCACGGCAACATTCAAGATTCCCAGCTGGAGAACTCCGACCTATTGGTTGCCATGGAAATGGATGTGTGTTCACACTTTGTATATACAAACAGCCCAACCCCATGGGGTTTAAATGTGCCATATTTTTACAGCTACAAAAGTAGGGGGGAAAAAAAACAAACCTTGACTTTTGAATCTTTTTGAATAGTTGAATCTTTTGAAATTTTTATGATGAAAAATTGGGTTACATTGCATATATTTGTAACGTTATGACTAACACTAAATAGTCAGACATTACAGTTTTCTAAGACACATGGCATATTAAAGCCTTTAAACCTTTTTTTTTTAATAGTCATCACCCCAACTTTGTTGAATTAGGGATCTGATTAGTAAACAATACAACATGTTATACGAATATAATCAACGACTGGATGGTATAATGTACCCCAATACCCATATTTGAATATTTTCCTTTAGCGGCATGCTCCATTGTGTTTTATTTCTTAATTTTTACTTTGTTAACATTACTTATGGCATATTAATGGTGTTTTGTTATTAATTCCTCTTATGCCACATCAATTACTTGTAAATTACATTTCTTATTAATTATACAACAACAATTTGTACTCTTTATGCATTTATAGCTACATTTAATTTAGTAAATGTTGTGAAACATCCTAGAAACAAGTTATCACTAATGTTACAGCAGCTATAAACAGTTATTCCCTCACCAGCCTCATTTTTGCCTCATTCTTGAAGTTAATAAGACAAAATGACACCGCATCATCAAGGTTCCCCCATTTTGTTTTTCTTCCTGAGCAACACATTTATCTATTAGGCATACCCTTCTGCCATTTGAGCAGATATACCCTAGATTGTGGCTGCTCTGCCCTGCTTGATTAGCATTAGCTGGCTAGCCTGGGAAGACCACTGTTGGAAGCCCTGCTATGTTGGCTGTTTACAGACAATCTATGCTGCCTCTTAAAATATTAAAACGTTCATCCGCATCCCACTGAATAGCACAAAGTCAATTGCTTCTCATAACAGCATCAGTGGAAATGGGTGAAATCTGAAGTATGGATGTTTGCTCGAATTATTTGTGCATGTAGTGATGCTGCAGTGATTGTGATCTGTATTTGCTGCCACTGTTCACTGGATCTACTGAATAACATTTTATATGCATTTTTGTGTCTGCATTGTGACTTTTTTTTTTACATTTTTCTACATGGAAGCATCACCAGAAGGATGGGAGAGAACAGTTTGCCATGTCAACGAGAATCAGCAAAGCGTACACTCCTCTGTCCTTTGGTGGAATACTTCATACTGACATTGGACGCTGTTTCCATTAATGTTAAACATCTCTTTACAGAAAAGTATACCATATCAACAGTTATATATTTTTCTTTGTGATTTAACAGCACATTTTTTAAATTTGTTTATTATTAGGCTTGGATTATGTCGGATATCTGACATACAAGTCACTGTTAATGAGCTGAAAAGAAAAAAAAGGAAAGAAGAAGAAAGACTGGAGAATTTTCTAATGCTTGCTTAAATAGTGGAAAATTTTGATTATACAGTACAAACAAGCAACAAACAAAAGTTCACACAATCACTTGGCTAATTATGATATCATATGGGACCATGTCAATGCATTACAAGACAGTAACATGGCAAATTACATAAAAACATCCTTTTTGCAAATTAATACAATATTAGAAAGTTGAAATAGTGCAAATATGGGAATATTTCAGAGCTCCAGAGATCCAGTCGCTTCAAATCTGAGACACTTCCATATGTGGTCCCAGATTGCTGACATATTTCATACATGAGAATGGACAGGTTGGATACATGTGGCTCTTTTTCATCACTCCAATCATTTCCATTCAAAATGCATTTCCGTTGTTAACCTGCCATGCTCCCTCTCCGTCCCCTGGTTAGTAGCAGAGAGAGTGCTGCGTGTGCAGGTGGAGCTGCGCTAGCTAAATCCCAGGACAGTTTATTTTTTGACCGCCTGCTCCCACCCACAGCAAAGTTAAAACCGCCCGCTCCCGTGAGATTTGCATTGGCGCGACCCAAAGCAAGATGAGAGGAGGTCAGAGGCCCGCAGGAATGCAAGCATTATCACAAGATTTGTGAATTTGTGGCCTGAATGGCATCAAAACAGAACAGGAGGACAGCTTGAGAAATTAGCTTGGATTTGATTCCTGTCCAGACCATTAAATATGCATGAAAACTGTCTTGTGTCGGTACAGATGTATGCTAGCTAGCTAACTAAAATAAGCAATTTCTAGAAGTGGGCAGGGGTGGCCAGTGCCCACCCAAATTTCTGCTCTGCCCAGCCAAATTGGTCAACTTTATTCTGCCTTTACTTCTACGTTTACTTCATTAGCAACGTCAACATTTCCTGATCAAACCTATCACTTCCAACATAATAATTGCGAGCAGTATTTAATATGAACCATAAGCGTGTACCTATTAAATTGCATGAGTGAGAACATCTGTAGTTATTAATATACATAGTTATTGTACAGAGACGTCGGAGACACCAGTGGAGACGAAAAGAATGGATTTTCTCCATGAGCGTGAACCTGAAAAGTATTCAGACATAACGCCTTTTAAGAGACAAAGAGAGCACTCTCGCTACATCGCATGCTTGTTAGAAGTTTCAGTTGTTTCTGAAAAGAAACAAAGGTATTTAGTCAGAGTCCAAACAACCCTGCTATAAGAGGGTGGATAACTTTTAGTGTGACATGTTTCTATTTGCCTTTTCCAATGAAAAACAAAAAAAAATATCCTGATTTAAATGAGGTTGTCTCTAGCTAGTTTGTACCTGAAATCTTTTAACCTACATTATTACCATTAGTTGGAAATTGTGAGTTTGAATCCCAATGATGTTAGAGCCTGACGTACCCGGGAGTCCAAGAGAGCAAAATCAGCTGTGTAATCTGGGTGGGAGGGGCATACTCTATCTCTCCTGTCAATCACAGCAACACTAGCCAATGGTGGGCTTCTCTGAGTTCAGGCATGAAGAAGAGGGCAGACAGCACTTTCTTCTGAGTGTGTTACGCTGCCCTGTGTTATGCAGCTAATTGAAAAAAAATGTGGTTGGCTGGTTCATGTATCTCAGAGCATGCACATGTCAGCCTTCACTCACCCTGCTTGGTAGCTTTTGTGCGATTGGTGGGCGGAAATTGTTGGGTGATCCAAAATTTGGGGACAAAATGGGGGAAATATATTTTTTAAAAAGCCATTTGGTGACGTTAGTATTATAAGTTTCTATCTGGATCAACTCTTAATAACATGCGGTTGGATATGGATAAAAGGCTACGGTTTATGTGGTTCACTCATTTTTGAACAACTTGGCAGGTAGAACCTTCAAATACTGAGAACACCACTTGTGAATTTCAGCATACACTAATTTTAGAAGTTGTATTTGGTAATGAGCCTAATTGATATGATGATATGTTTCCTGAGATGTGTATAAAAATCGTAGATTTAAAAAACAAACAAACAAAAAAAACTGTGGCTTATTGCTCTTAAACTCACATCCACTAAGAAATGAGCAGATGTAAATATCCCACTATAATGGCCCTCTAAATGTAGTGTTGCGCCTAATGAGCTCCAGTTTTGTTTAAAAAAAATTGAATTGTGCAGCTTGGAAAAATTACCAGCGTGATAGGCGCGGGACCGTGTTATCTGTGTTAGCAACGGATGGCGGAAAATGGAATGCTAATATTCTTCAGGGATTTTTTAATTAGTCTTCTGCATGACCCTTTTTTTCCCTCACAATCCATTTTATGTGCAATTATTTCTCACCAAAGTGGAAGACTTTTAAAAAGTTTAAGCATGAGGCAATGCCATTTCATGATTAAGCACAGTTTTATTGGTTTTATTAAACTTTGGTAGAAAGGAGATTTGACATTTTAGTGACAAACAAACAAACATTTTAGTGATATTAGTGATGTAATATCATTATCGTTATTATTATTAGTAGTAGTAGTAGTAGTAGTGTCATGTTGGCTACGCTTTCCGAACGCACCATGGCCTACAAACATGGCCTCCATGAACTATGTTACCCATCAGCCCTTGCACATCACCAGCACCTGCGTCTGGTCATGCCTAATATAGTACTCTATTTAAGTGCAGTTTAGAATAGGTTCCTTAGTCTAGCTGCTGTCTGTTGTCCTGTTTACATATGCCACGGTTTGTCTTCATTGTTTCGGACTCTCGCTCGTGCTCTTTGTTTTTGTGTGTTTGACAATTTAACATTAAACTATTCTGCATTTGCATTCGCCTTCGCATCTAATATTGTGACTAGTAGTAGTAGTTAAAGTCAAAGTCCCTCCTGTGCCAGGACCTGGTCTTTCCAGGCAGTCTACTGTCCCAGTACTAACCAGGCCCTTAAGGCACATTGGGCAGCGCCAATCTCCATTTCTATATTGCTTGGCCTCTCGCCTATTACATAGCTAGGGTTACAGTGGGGAGCCGGTCTTCTGGTATCTGCAAGAGTTTGACTCCCTACTCACATCTGTATTGCGGAGTGCCTTGCCAGATGGCAGTAGATATCATTTTTCTGATGGTCTTTGGTATGATCCGACCATGAGTAGAACTCACGATCTCCCGGTCGAGAGGCGGACACGCTAACCAAGTAGTAGTAGTAATATTTTTATCTATCTACAGGTACTAATTCAGGGAAATTGTGGCTTTTTCATTTCCCACAATGCTGTTAGGGTTATGCTGAATGATGTTTACGGTCTAATTGGGCTATTAGCTTTATTTGTTTGTTTATTTGCTTAATTAATTTAATTTGTTTTTGTTTCCAGGTCAAATTTTTTTTTGTTTTCCACATTTCTGTTAGTTATTCTGAATGATTTTTTTTTTACCCTTTACAATCTACTTATTAGTGCACTGATTTATTTACGTGTGTCACAGCTCTCCCTCAGGTAAGAGATAAAATGCTCCCTATTTTGCTATAATCCACTAAAAGCAATGAACATCATTACTGACATTATTTCTTCTCTGACAATCCAAAGCATCAGGCTTCCTAGCAATGTGTGCATTTTTTCACAGTTTGACCTTGATCATAGACTGCATGTTCACGATTAACTGTGTGGTTTAACTCTGAATGACATTAACAACCACAGAATAAAAGCAACAGTTAGCATGAAAGTGACAGAAGTTATTTTATACCTTGCAGAAAATCACACTGTTAATGATCATCTCTATAATGGCTTTCACAGCAGTTTTGCATCATTTGATCATTCTATGATCAGCATGTCTGCCTTGATTCTTTTCTCATCAGTGGAATTAATCACATAGAATTAGATGTACTTTTTATATCACAACACTGTTTAATGCTCGATGCTGATTGGTCAGAAGGGGTTGATTTAATTTTCTGTAACAGCAGATCTGATGGTAGAGTCAACTGCAAGGTGTGCTCGTTCTAATTATCGTTTCTATAGTGACAGCTTATTCACTGGTGGACATGAATTCCACTCAAACTCAGTAAAAATGTCTTGATGTGTTCATCTTTAGTTTTCTGACAGTAAAATCTTCAGGACAGATGACTTTACAGTTTCTCAGTAATATGACTACTACAGGATTTTATTTTAACTTTTTTTTTTTTTTTTTTTAAGATAAGACAGGCTGGTGAGGGAACGACTGTTTATAGCTGCTATAACATCAGGGATAAGAACTTACTGGTTTTCTGGATGTTCCACAACATTAAAAGCAACTAAAATTGGATAAAAGTTATAATGTCTCATTCATTAATAAAGAAAGAAATGTAATCATTTGGAAATTGCTGTGGTATAAGCAGAATACAGCACTTCGCAACATGCTATTATTGGAAAATAATCAACTTCAGGGTGGTAACAGTAACTCCATTCTGTTTCAGTCCACATCTCACTACCCTCTTCTTGATTATTTTCCTATAACAGAATGCCCCAAGTATGTTGCTTCATTACAGCACATCTGAGGCCCCAGTGATAATTTCACTGAACAAATTGAACAAAATGTTTACATGAACTTTTACCTCTTAGTTTTAAATTTAACACTGTATGCAAGTTGAGAGAAGGCATGCATCATTTTTCAGGTTGTTCCACTGAAGAACCCTTATAGGTTCTTTCTTGAAAGCAGCCAATGCTAATACACAATAAGCTCGTCAGGAAAGCGGGTTCTGTCCTGGGAGTGGAACCGGAGTCTTTGGTGGAGGTGTCGGAGAGGAGGATGCTGAGGAAGCTACTCAGTGTTATGGACAATACCTGTCATCCCCTGCACACCACACTGGAGTCATATCAGAGCAACATCAGCTGGAGACTGAGGCCACCACAGAATGCAACAGGAGGTCTTTTCTACCAGTGGCCATCAATCTATATAACTCCTCCCCCTTAAGAGACCACTGCAAAATTATCAGTTTCTCTGGTTTTACTATTTATAGGTAT